>JANHFX010016241.1:82033-93166 GCA_027560015.1 Chloroceryle amazona
TTCGTGAATGCGTTGGGGGGCCCCGGTCCTCCTCCCGGAACCAACCCCACACCCACAGGTTAAAAAAAACCCCCCCCCCCCCCCCCCTCATGTTCTCCTGAGAGGCAGGATGGGTGACAAATTGCAGGGAACCTCCAGAATTTACTCCCCCCCTTGATCACAGCACTGATCATCAGCTCCTTCCTTTACTTCTCCAAGTCTCCCCATCTTCAGAGATGAAACAGCAGCCCGAACAGCTCTTTGCAAAGCTTGTCAGCTAAGTGTAAGTTCTTTTAAAAGGATTAAAAATTCAACCATCACTGTAGATCTTAACGTGTCTGAAGTAATCTGCCAGAAGTAGCAATACACAGACTACAAGGTAAACATTTACCAACCCCATACAGCCAACTGCATATCGCCAACATTTCTGCTTATTTCAGTACTCAACATTTAAAGGGATTCTAAATATTTAGTTCTTTGTATTTGCCCATATCTGTCATCTTTTAAGCATTCATTTTATTCATCACCACAGTGACACAGGCTTCCCCTTCCCACTTCCATTCAGCGGTACTCACTCCTGCTCCAGTAGTTTCACTCAATATTCAGGATGTCATTTTTAAGGAGTAGCAAATATTACCCCAATCATACCCAGCAGGCAGTCATCCTCTCTATTCAACACATATCTACCTGAAGAGCTGGACTGAGATACTTTGCAAATTTTCTCCCTGAATATCCTAAAATATCTGACTCATCACCTTTAACTTTTAGCATTTTCCAAACTAAAAAGATGCTGGCCACGGAAGATGATGCAAGGAACAAAACAATCGAGCACAAAGATAACACTCCACATGACTTTTAGCAGGGCTTCTGTAAAATATAATCCTTTATCTGTCACTTAATCCACACATTAGTCACCAAGGCAAGTATTTCTGTTCGTGAATGGAGAACAAACATGACAAAAGTTAAGCTAGCAGTCTGACTTTCAACTGTTGGTTCCCTTTCCTCTGCTGTGAGTTGATCAACTTATGTGGAGATTCCATTAAACCTTCTGGAGGTATTGCTCAGCAGCATTTGCCACAGATTTAAATCATCACATACAACATCCACTTGATAAGATGCAGACACAGGAAAGCGTGTTTGGAAAAAATAATCCAATAGTCACCTAATGACTTGATCTGTGGTCTTGGGGAAAGTTTGAATTCCCTCTATGTTCTGGCTTCAGCTTCACTGGAAAGACAGTTACACGAAAGCACTTCCAAGCCCTGACTAAATTACACCCATTGCTCTTCACAAACCATTATGCTAACGGATGATTCAATTCACATATTCACACACACCTTCACAAAAGAGGGGAGGAAAAAAAACCTTACAAAACCCACCCTTTCCACGTCAACTACCTAAAGCAGATACTCATTTTCATACCTTTATCCGCACAGTTAAAAACCCACACTCGATGTATTTAGTCAACACAAGGAAAAACTGGGACAGATGGAAAGGAAAGAGCTGGAGCCAGCAGTAGTGTTTAACGAATGCCAATTCATGTACAAAAACATTAGGGGTTTTCCTAAAAAGCCAGATGCAGATCTGAATGGTCCAAAAGCCAGAACCAATGCTCAACACTAGGGCTTACTTACCAGGCAACTTTTTAACCCTCTTGTTGGAGCTTCAATCAATCAATGTTTAAATATATCCCCCTGTGACACAGCACAAATGTTCTCAATTGCTTTTTAATAACTCTGAGGAAATATATTCTTAAATCCCAAGGTTAAAAAGAAACAACTGATGTCATTAAAAGTTCCACTGTATGGACCGATGAAGTGAAACTTAAATTCAGCACAGATCAACGTGACAAAGAAATTGTTAGTGCTTAATAAGTTCCCATGTTTCAAGGGCAAGTATTTATAATAACGTGTCCTTGTAACTTGAAATAGGAACAGGGGCCTATCAACTATTCAGGCATATGCTCCACTGTAAAAAACAAAACACCCTTATGTTTTTAAAGCCACAACAAAAGACCCACATAAAAATTAAAAGGCTGACTACAGCCTGAACTCAGCTCTGCTCCTTCCCTGCAGCCTTAATTCCACATGAGCAGATTTGAGCACACAGCCTGAAATGGGGCATCCCACCACCACGCTGGACTAGCAACAGGCTCTTTTTACATCATTCTGGCTGTTCAGGGCAGTCAAAAGGCTGCAATGAAGGGCAGCCTCCACTGGAACAGCCTCCCTTCTGTGACCATGCCCTCAATTTGTCCTTTTCACCAGCCACTGTTGGCAGAAGAAGAAAAACAACCACCACCAGCCTTTTCGTCTCATACACTTCTTGCTTCTCTGCAACCATCATCTGCTTGAGTATTCCAAGTGACCAAATTTTAGAAGAGATGGGATGGAGAAGAGTAGATGGAGGGGCTTAAGAGCCAAAGCACTGTTGGAACAAAGTCCTGTTCTACCACCTCAACAAATGCTAACACTTAATATAGTGGTGACTTCTTTAATGAGGCTGTTTAAAAAAAAAAAAGAAATAAAACATTTTCTGCCAGGTAAGCAACAATAAAACTGTACCATGTGATTTAATTGCTTTATAGTGAGAGAGAAATGCTCCTATTATGGCCCTGAGATTCTGCTCCACTTGCAGAAGTGAAGTTTCCTCTTGGCATCACTGCTAAGCATCGACTCAAAGCTCAAACTACATCACAGCCCACAGAAATCCTCCTCCCCAGTTAACCAGGAGCTTCTGAACGGAAACATATGGTCAAGGAGACAACCACTGCCAACAGGAGTTAGGGAAGATCCTTACTTAACACAGCTCTCTACAATAACTGTGGAAATGCCAGAAAAATCCCATCTTCAAACCTCCACTAATTCAATATATGCAATAATTACCTATGTAATCATTATCCTACACTACTCATAACCATTACATTTATAAATCCTGCTGTTCTAAAATTGTATATCGATTGCAGCAATTATTTAGAATTATTAAAAACACCTTCTGGTCTGTCTTACTGCAATGAACAATATAATTTCCTGCAACAAAAATATTTAAGTGCAGACAGAAACCTCAACAGAATAGCCTGAAAGATAAATGTATTTTTCCTTAACACTTTTTAAGGATTAAATTAACATTCACCACTATTTTCCACAGCATTTGGATGCTCAGATTTGAAATACTAAAGGTAAGAACATAAAGGGTCTTCTACTCATCTTAATAATGGAAGGGAAAGACTCAAAGCGCAGGCACATATTTGACAGTGTAGATGCTAATAGCTCTTGGTCACTGTGCTAAGTTTCTTTGAAGAATTTGTCTTTAAAAAGTGCAAGAAACGTTTTTACTGGTATTATCTGTTTGTCCAGAAGCACATTCCCAGAACATAACACACTTCAGTGAGAAAGAGGTACTGGTGGTCAAGCAGCGATCTGGCAGAAATGCTATCAATGTATACTCTGCTTTATAAATTACCCTAATACAACATATGTGCATATACAGCCTTTTCTTTTATTATCTTTTACGACCCACATAGCCACACTTAGCTGAGGTGTTAAATAACCCAGGATGCTGAAAAGAGCTTTCCTCCCACTCACCACCTCAGCTTTGCACACACGAAGACCTGCACTACATACTGGCAGCACCAGAAAAAAAAGTTACCATTTAACTAAAAAGCCAGAGCAAATGCTGACAGTTTAGTCATCAGGTTTTGATGTAAAAACTGCACGTGGTCCTGCACATCTATGTTCTACAACACACAGTCCCATCACCCAGCACAGTGTCCCTGTCCTGCACCTACAAGACCAGGACCACCAAGGGTTGCTATCTGTTTCAGCATTTAAATTCATGAAGCTCACCCTGATGCTTGTCCCTTCCTGAGAGAGGGGTTGGGTGGTAGCAGAGATGACCCTGTTTTCATGGTTTTAGTAACAAGTCTGTCCTCAATCTGCAGGACAGCTGGACAGGCAGAACAGACACACATACAGGTAACCACAATAAGCCTTAAGAAGCCAGGATGAAATCAAAACATTTGATTCTATTCAGAAGTAAATGATGGTTTCTGCATCAACCATACGAGTCTAATTTCCCATGTAAAATACCTCCACAATATGCCATTAAAACAGTATTTTTCACCTCGTACATTTTACTGGCAATGCTGAGACACCGACTTCAACAAATGGAGCATCTTCAAATGCAGGGACGCATGATTCTTCTGTAAATGAACTGTGAAAATCAGTATGCTTGCAAGCTAAACAAAATTTATCATTTACTGACCTGCTCTGGATTGGATTAGACAGGATTGCTCCTTATGTAGTCAAGTAGCACAGTACACTAAAAAATGATTGTCCTGACCTCAGTACAAGCAAAAGAGATGCTGGCCATGCTTTACATTAAGTCAGATTGAGAAAAACCAGTTGATATTCCCCACCAATTTGCTCCAAAGAGAGGTTTACTGCTACCAACAGCTGTAATTTATTATATTTTAAATTTCATAAAAGACCTAAATATGTTGAGCAATAATACTCGTCAGAATTGTCAGAGCCTATTGAACTGAAACACACTGCCCAAATTACAAACATGGCACTGTGATTTCAGCAATGCTAGTGAAATAGTTTGGTTTTCTTTCTTAATGAGTCACTATCCAAAAAAAAAAAAAGACAGGAATAGGGAGAAGAGTATTTTTAGAAATAATTTATGCCAGGGTGTCCCATTAAAGCTTGGATTAAAATGGAGGTGACAAAGTAATCCGGATTTAACAATAAATTTTTGATGAAGCTCAAACTACTGCTTTCAAACTACAGTAAAATTCAAGATTTCTCAGTTTATCATTGAATGTACAAGTCTGTCCTAACTATACATCTGAGAACCAAAGCAACAACATCTATAGTAATAGATACCAAACTGCCACCATCCAATGCCACTGCTGCTTCTTGTGCTGCATCCACCACACCTCACTTGAGCAGAGCAGGTCTCAATTCCACAGCTTCCCTGGCCCTGCCCTACACGAGTCACTTACTATGGTAAAAACAACCCAAGCCAAACCTGCTTTGTTTAGTTTTACTCATTTAAACAGACAATTGAGGAGCTAATCTGTGACAGGTGGAGCAGCTGAATCATTCTAGACTTTTCAAATAAGCTGAAACCAGAAGAGCAGAGACACCTGCCACCACCAGACACACACCTGGGTAGAAGTTCTGCACAGGGTAGGAATCTTGCTCCTTCTTCATACATTGAAATTGCAACCAATTAGGCAGCGCACAGGCCCCCAGGATGACAAGGAGGTTGGTGGCACTGCCTTCTAAGTCAGATATTGCTTGCAAAAAAGAATCTTATAAGGCTGTCATCAGAATGTGTTGCTCAAATCACAGGTCAGAAAATTAAATACTGTGCACTGTATGCCAGAGACCCCCCAGGCCTGCCCTCTGCCCATCACAGCAACGCACCAGGAGGAACTTTAAATGAAAGCAACTTCCACTGAACCCTGGCATCGTTGCTTCACCCACCTGTACACGTACACATCTGAGGTGTATTCCCACTGCACAGTAAGTGATCTAACACTGAGGGACCCTTTGGGGGTGGGTTCTTCTGGATTTGGGTTTTGGGGGGTTTTTTGGGGGTGGTAGTGGTCATGTTTGAAGTTGGGGTTTTTTGGTTTGTTGGGGTTCTTTTGCCCCCCTTTTTTTTTCTTTTTTTACAGCATTTGGGTTCAGCTACAAGACTTCCAGACAAGAGAAATAAAGCAGGTAACAGCTCAGGGAAAAAAATAAAAAGACAATTCAGTCAACTGTTAAATTTCAAAAGCATACTCTCCATAACCATAAATGTCAGCCTGCCTGCCTAGAATTAGTCTCTCTGACAATAACTTGCTTATTCCCAATATTTAAAGGGGAAAAAAAAAAAAAAAGCCTAACCTATTGCTGTGGAATTAGCCCAGAGCAAACCAGTTAGAAAACTAGTTGGC
Organism: Chloroceryle amazona; assembly: GCA_027560015.1. Lineage (NCBI taxonomy): Eukaryota > Metazoa > Chordata > Aves > Coraciiformes > Cerylidae > Chloroceryle > Chloroceryle amazona. Next base: position 87,963 of record JANHFX010016241.1, read on the forward strand.
TGAATTTGGTACACTGGGCTGTGATTTAGCAATATTAACTCTCACACAGAAGAACCCTGAGGTTTATTCTTGTATTTTCTAGCACCCAATAACTGACTGATCAATAAGAAGCTCCCAGACAAGTCTGGTCATCTCAAGTTTTCTCTTCCTATTAATCTGAAGCACTTGCTCAGAAACCTTTTACAGACCATGTTGCTGTGTCTCATTTTCTAAGGGTCCCACCACACCGGTAGCTCTGCAGTACATCTATTAAAGCTTCACAACTCACAGTCAAACACTGAGAACACCCCATTTCTCCTGTGTGCAACCAGGATCAAAAAATTACTAAATTTCATGTCCTGATTTCAAATGCTGCCCGTTCTCACTAGGTAGGTTTCTCCAGGAGAGCACAAGTTGGCTGCAGATGTGATTGTTCAGGGCAGAGCACAACAACTTCAGTGGTTCTGGCTGCTGGTTCGCTCAGCTGGAAATGCAGCAACTTGGCCAGTTAATTATTCTTTATATTGATCAACAGATATATATTTCAAGAGAAGAATACTTAAAAGTTATAGTTGGAGAAGAAAAAGCGCACTCATCAGCTCGCAAAATGAAATTACCATTGATTTTAAGGAATAACATTATACTTTATTACAGTTAAAAAGTAAAACTTTAAGAGTATAAAACCAACTGCTCTTTCAAATAAAGCCAATACTATTTATCTTATAAATTAAGTTTACAGCTCATCTTTCCTCAGATCAAATTTCAACATGCATATTTTAGCCTGACACACAAAAAAACCCACAGCTATTTGGTTTATTTCACCAGCTACCCCCCACCCTCTCTCTTCAGTCAACCAAGACAGGCTTTGTAGGATTTCACTCCTGCTCATTCTATATTAGCCCCTCTTTTCTTTCTACTAAGATAGTACACACAAAAAAAAACCAACCCACTAAAATGTACATACATGAAATTTAAGTTGATTGCAAAGCTGTTTGTTTTGGGGTTGGATTTTTAAACTTTTCCCCTCCCTCTGTTGCTCAAACAGGACCCTCCTGGATACACTTTCCTTAAAAAGTTCATCAATTATCATCTGTCCCTGTGGACACAAGAACAACGTGGCCTTTTGGTCACTGAATCAATACAGGCAAACAGGAAAATACTTCTCATTTTATGCAAACCTGCTGCCTTTACCTAATCCTTTCCTATGTTAAGGCACAAGGTATCGCTGATGACTCCTGAATTGTTTCTTCTAATGCATTCTCCTACACCCTGTGCTATAAAATAAGGATATTTGAATGTATGTTGAGAAGTTGGGGCTAAATAGCTTCACTAAGGCAAAGGTGGGGGTGTCAAGATAAGAGAAGGCTGCAACAGCTTCATGTTTCTGCATTTTAATTGTGTTTAATTGGGATAATCACAGCCTGATATTTCCCTGGTTTGGCTGAAAGAGGCTCTGCAGGGAAACTTCAGCTGCAAAGCAGAAGTAATAAAAAGAACTGGAAAAGGAATTGGTGTCACTGCAGATGGGTAGCAGCAAGAGAGCTACCATTTCAGAGCAGGAGCATCAAGACAAGTCCTCTCCTCCTCCATTTTCAGAGTCTCAGTTTCTGTGGTACATTCAGTTTTGAAGAACTAAACCAAGTAAGTTCCTAAATTTCTTTAAAACACAAACAAGTTTATTTCAAAGTTCAATTTCAAATTCATCCTGACATCATTCACGTACAACATGAGCTTAAGCAATGCATTCATCACAGAAGTCCCTTGAGCACAGCATTTCCCATCACTTGTAACTTCAGTAGTGGGCATGCACTCCAAGAGACAATCATCTCAGTGTTCACTATGTTCCAAACAGGAACTAGAAAGTCTCATATTTGATGTCAGAACAAGACAGACCTAGCTTGCCAAGTCAGCACCAAGAAGGATGAACACTGATACACACAAAAAGTTACTTTCCAGATGAAAAGACTTCAGTTTTGTTTGCACGTTCTAGTAAATCGAGCCCCATCTTGTAATTATTCCTCAAGTCATCCAGTCTTTATACACAGAAGGGATACTCATTGCCAGCCACAGTCATGCCTTATCACTATAAACTTCTTCCCTCTCTCCCTCAGAGAGTAGCACCACACCACCAGGCCTTTCATCATTTCAAATGAATGAAAAAATCTTGTTTGCAGATTGCAGTTAACTTGCATCTTTTGACAAAGCAAACCCTGACACTCATATAAACCCACTGGCTTATGTCACTGCTAAGAATCAACCTCTTCCAGGAAGAAGATTAAACCTAGTTGCAGAAATTTCCCATTACAATATCACAAGAACATAAAGATGGGGCAAAAAATCAAAGACTGCAAGTCTTGTTCAAAATAAAAAACAAAGCCAAAAGAAAATACCAACCCAAAACCACCCCCCACCCCCCCCCAAGGTGGCTGGAAACTCCAACACAAATATTATAGAAAAGTAAGATGAAAATACGGCATTGCTACAGAGACTTGCTCTTCAGGAATTCAAAGAAAAAATTGTTTTGATATGTCTGTAACTCACACAGCCAGAAGTCCCCAAGCCCAAGGATCTGCAGAGCATGCAGCCAACTGGATACAGGCGCTGATATCAGTGCAAGACCCTACCTAAGGTCACCAGCTCAGGAGCAGAGTGACTGCCAGAGCCACGGGAGCTGTTTGCAGGGCCAGAGCCAGCCAGCCAGCAGCTCCAAGCCCCACAAGCTCTCTCAAAAAGTCTATTTAGTAGACAGAGTATTATTACTTTCCTTAACAGGAAAAAAAAAAATAGCAAGTTAAAGAGAAATCAGGCAACCCCTACCTGATGTTCTGTTCATTAAGCAACCACCCACCAAACCAGCCTTGGAAAAATGCCGTAGCACCAACATGCAGCTCCTCTGCACTGACAACACGGACCCGAGCAGCACCTCCTACTGCTTTACAACCACAGGAAACACCAACGCTTTCAGCTCAAAGAGCACGGCAACGCCACGAGGAACAGAGAAGTAAAAATACTATAAAGCCTGTAGGAGCCCTGATGAGCAAGGGAAGTGCCTGGCAGCAGGACAGGGAGCTCACAGCACAGGGAAGAACATCGACATGTCACCAAATTGCAGCCCCAACATCAAGTCGGTAGCTTCTTTGTGAAGAATTCCGCACCATTTTCCTCAAATGCTTTCACAAATTCATTTGCCAGATGACTATGGGAAGTCTCTTGCATAATAAATAACTTTCTGGAATAACTGCACATAGAGTAGCAAGTCATTTTCAATATTTAAAAGTTAGTTCAGCATTTCCATTATTAATCATTTGTTCATAACTTCCCCCGGACATTAAAAAATGGTATTACTGACCAAACTTGGCGTGCAGCTTAAGCTACAGCTGAAGCTTCTCTTGCAAAATACCGCAGTCGACACTTCGCAGAGTTTGCTCGTCCTTCATAAGGTCTCGATTTTTATTATTTCACATTTTTGCAGTCGCAATTAAAATAATACTGATGTTATTTCCCCCTTGTGTAAAGCAAGCACTCTGAGGACAAGCTAAAAATCAGTATGCTAGTGATTTTGTGCCCGTCAATGTCATCAGGAAGGTAATCATGACTAACCAGTTAGCACCCAAGGCTATTGCTGGATCATTTCACATCAGAAACATGCTGCTCTCTCTCTGATGGGTACAACAAAATGGTGCTTGGATTTAGCCAGGCACACACACTTAATTGGCAACAAGCTGACAGAGGGATACTGGCAACACCGGCAGCTCATCCCCGGTAAGTTCTGAATCAGAGAGAGAAAGCAAAAAGTTTCATAAGAGAAGGCAAATCACTAAAGAACGAGCACCAGAGCAAACAGAACCTGCAGAGGGTATTGCAGGGAGCTACCGAAGGAATCGGAGCCTTCGGCTGTGCGGGCTACACCGAGAGAGATGCCACTGAAACTTCGTGTCCAGCTCTGTCTTTCGCCCCTCCATCTCTCAGGGGAAAGTTCTCATTTGGTCAGAATTTAGTCCAAAGCGACAGTGCCCAATGCTGGGCAGAAAGAGCAAAATGATCATTCAGGAAAAGAGAGAAAAAGCTTTTCAGAAAGCCTTCACTGGAGTGAGGTTGGTTTGGTTGGGTTTTTTCTCAGATGCCAGCATTTCCACCGACATCGGAGAGGGGAGAAAACCCTCCCACGCTCACGTTCTTGAACACAAGACAATCGTTAGTACTTCATTTAAAGCAAAACCAGAGAAGCAGAGCTTCAGAACTTGAGTAACTCCAGAGTCAAAACAATTTTCGGGGAAAAAAAAAAAAACAACACACCAAAAAATAGGGGAAGAAAAAAAACACACCCAAAAAAATCAACACCACCAGGCAAACATTCAGATTTTCGGCAGTTTTTAGGCACCAGCTCATACCCCCCACTCAGGCCGAGCGGACCGACCCCAGCAGCCGCCCAGCCCCGCAGCCCTCGGGCGCTTCCCAACCCCTCGGAAAGCGGCTCGGCAACCAAGGGGCATTTTGCGGAGCGTTCGCAGCCGAGCGGGAGCTACGCGGGGAGGGGAAAAGCCGCGCAGGCAGCACCGGCAGAGGTGCCTCGCTAATGCAATTAGCGGAAATCAATCAGGCGAACAACAGCGGTGCGTTTGCACCGGTGCTGCAAGAAGCACGTACTAAGTGTCCGCACCGCACCTTACCTGGGTGCCTTGTTTTCCGCACCGGGCTGTAGAGGCGTCCAGCGAGCAACGCACCAAGCAACCCACCCACCCACACCCGCGACTTCTCCCGACCCAGGCGGAGGCGCCGCCCTCACACAACCCCCGCCAGCTGCGTGTCCCCCACGGGCTGCCACCGGCTGCGGTCCCCGCCGGAGCCGTTTCCCCGGAGCTCGCCTGGGGCGCAGCCCCGCTCCTCCCCGCCGCCAACTTGGCCGCACCTGGCGGTGCCGCGAGTCCCTCCGCGGGGCACAGCAACCCCAGGGGCAGCGGAGAGCAGCGCGGTGGGAAGCCCCTTCCGCCCCGACCCCGAGGAAGGCGGGAGGAGAGCCGGCCGCCACCACCGGGCACCAAGCCCAACTTTGTTCCCCGAAGTTGCACACCTCAAGCTGAGGGGCTCCCCGCCTCACCCCGAGCTGCTCACCGGAGCCCCTTCCCGCCGAGCCATGCACTGTAATCCTGCGGCGCCCGCCGCCTCTTCTGGAGCCACCAGCGCCGCGCTTCAGGCGGCGAGGCGGGGCGAGGCGGGGCGGGCCC
>JANHFX010016242.1:0-28912 GCA_027560015.1 Chloroceryle amazona
AACAGAGAAAAAAAACAGATCATACTTTTCCACCAAAAACTCAAGAGTAAAACAGTAACAGCAAGAATATTGCTTCAGAAGTGAGAGTGAGAAGCGAAGTTATTCCAATTTGGGCATGAATATTGCTTCCTCTAACTCTACAAACTAGGACCATATGTATGCTACCCCTTTCTAGGGTCCCTTGGTTCCCTTCTGTAAGCCAGCTGGCAGGGATGCAAAAACAAGCTCAGGTTTTCCTTGTTGCATAAGACAAATTAAAATGCAAATAGATTTTACAAGGCTGTCCTCTTAGGACTGAATTCGATGGAAAGCCTTAGCTCTATTTTACCTTTGTTTGAAATTTCTCAGTATTTTACATTATATCTGACCTCCCACAAATGGGCTAATCCAGAGGATAAAATCATGACTAAGACATGTTCTTGTCCTGAGCAGCTTTCCCCTTCAGAGAGGAACAAACATTGCTTACAGTAAGTGGCTAAAAGTCTTTTTGAAAAGTGAAAGCAAATCCTGCTGGAATATAGCCTTCCTCAACTGGATGAAATCAGTTTTATTAAGCTTATGTGAAGGTATTTAAGAGAGTGGAGGCCACACTGAAAAACCTGAAGCAGAGATTAAAAATACAAAATATAAAAAAAAAAAAAAAAAACAACAAACAAAACACAAACCCAAACAATTTAAAATGTTTATTCCTTAAAAATATACTATTGGGTTTCTACTGAGCAATGGAAGACTCATGAGCTATAGCAGTGATTGGCATATGATACAATAATTTAACTGGTGTCAACAGCATAGGAATGTGTTGAAAGTTTATGAAATACTGTCATAGGAATGGTAACGGGTCTCAAAGAGCTGCTATTTTTATTTAATAAATATTCAGTTCTTGGAAGAATGTGCAAGTAAAGATAGACAAGCCTGATGTATGAAGGGAGGGATGTGCCCCTGGACCTTCATCCATGTGAGAATTATTTCATGAAAATATTACGTGAAATATGAGGCATCTTCAGACTATTCCTGTAGTTTTTGTTACAGGACAGCTACAATATCCTTCTTCCCCATGCATGGGACATATCCACTGCATGTTTGCCTGATACCATAAAGATCATAATTTTCCCCAGTTAACAGTCACCGTATTTTTAATAAAAACACTGTAGGATAGATATCTAAGACATGCTTAATCTACTTTAAAACAGTAACATAGAATCTGGTGAAGTGATCCATGGCTAAAATGAATCTCTCTAAGCAGTAGGTCTAAGTCCCATTCACTGAAGCATCTTCTCACCACTCTAACTGAATGCAGCTGCTTTCTAGTTGGTCATCAAAGGATCCTACACAAGTAATGGAATTCCCAAGTGATCACAGATATGATCACACTCCGTATGAAACCAAGGGCTTGTTCTCCTCCAGTGACCAAAATAACATTTGTCTCTACTTACAAAGGGGAAGTTCTCAAATGAAGCATATCCAATGGGAGTGGTAATAATATTGAAATATACCAAATAAACACTGGAAGACTCAAGAAGGGGAGCTGTGTTCAAGCTGAAGTCTTTAGCACAATTCATTATAAAAATACGAATATGACAGTATCATAAAACTGTAATAACAAGAATATATTCTTAGTAGTTTTGAATAGTAGTTATATATTACAAAGAGGTGTTTGTGGGGTTTAGGATTTTTTCAGGATGTGGTTTGCTGGATTTAAAAAAAAAAGTTTCACAAACAGGGTCGCAAAAGCAGACAAACTAGAAACACTGCCTGCAATTATGGTCTAGTTCATGAAGACAGAAATAGAAGCATCCTTTTCTTCTTTAACATCAAGGCTCTTAGTCACGAAAATCACTCTTCATACAGTTTGAATACAAGGGGTCCAGAATACTTTTCACTATTTCTTGCTTATGAGCTCAAACTACGTTTTTCCTTCTTAGCTTCCCTGAAGTTACCGAGTCTCATTTCCAACTCTACCTCATAGATGAATGGAAATTTGCTTTTCAGTGACACACTTATTCCTTCTATATTTTTTATGATCAAACTCAAGCTATACCCGCAGCCCTTTCAAAATCTAGCACAGGAACTTGTATTGTTCTCCCTACATAAAAAAAAACGACATTAACTGCAGAATTACTTGCTGAAATTACCCAATATAGAGAAAAAATATTATAATACATGAAGAAAATAAGAATTGCTCTCAGTCCTTTATCACAGTAGCTTGATTTAATTTTCAAGGACTATCAGACCTGCATTTTAATATTTAAAGTTAAATTTCATTATGGTAGTTATTTCTAGAAAATAATGTTTATCATCCTAAACAACTATTTGCTTGAGGATGCTTAAATTTATAATACATATCCAAATTCAAAATACTGTCTGCCTAGCAATACATTTAAGGAAATTTTTCTTTTAAGGAATTGCATAGGACTAGGAAAGTCTGTTTTATCTCAACATCCTTCAGGTTTAAGAACATTTAAGTTTTCATTTAGTATCAGTTTTCTTTAAATGATAAAATGCCATGAACAGCAAGAATGAGTTTTCAGTAGTTTAAGTACATCATTATTTTAAATGTCACATGTTGTTGTGGACCTTCTAAGCCTTTAATGAAAAAAGTTATCCAAGTCTCAATAGCAGTTTTTTTGTTTTTAAGAACTGTAACAGTGAAGCAACTTAAAGTAATTAATGTCTCTAATAAGCAGAATAAAAATAGTGTAAGAATATACACCAGAAAACTGCTTTGACCTTATAAATACATATTTTTATTTGAAAAAAGACAAAAAAATGGAATGGCAATTTAGTTACATTGGTACATAATTCAGAGGTGACTTCCACCTTTCCTTATCTCCTCCATCTCCCAAACATTATTTTATCCTTTAAAGTTTCTCATAATCATAACTTAGAACCATGATGACAAAGTTGCTGTATTTACAGCCTATTGTGATCACTGCAATAACTAGTAACTCACCACTGTAACCGTTGCCCCAACATAAGGAGCTCTAGAGAAATGGCCTTTTACCTTCACAGCAGCTTACAACACTGCTTATTTGTTTGCAATTAGGATGCTACGCATTTCACCTATATACTAAAATTTCAGCACTTTACTCAAGCAAAAAGAGCCTAAATTAATAAGGAAGTTTGCAAGTTAACAGAGAATGCAGGAATAAATTTAACGTTGACATGTAAGAAGAGTTTTTCTTAGTTATGTATTAACCTCCAGTGTATGAATTAAATTATTATAACTCATAGGAATAAAGCTGTTTAATACTTGACAAATTTCAAGTGGTCAAACTGTTCCAACCCCAGGTGTGTACTATATATAAATAAAATTTAATAAAGATTAAAGAAATAAATTTAAAGCTGTTTAAATAATAGGTTAACCAGGTAATTAAAAAAAAAAAAAATCACCAATGTAGTAAGCTGTATTCTGCAGCCATTTGTAGTTTATTAGTGAACTACAAATCAACTAAGATGATTTAGCAGTTAAAGGGCAATGAAGGGACAATTCTTCAAAACTGTTTCTAATATATCTGAATATTTGCTACACATCTTATTTCTCTCCAGTATATAAACATTAAATACAAAAATGCTGTTAAAAGTATTGACTAATTTTGAATTATACTGGTTAACATTTAGTATTTTGGCTCCAATGGACCCAGGGACATGGAACTACTTTGGCACCCTTCCACAGTTTTTGTTAAGAAAGTGCATGCCAAGTGACAGAGAACTGATCTAGAAGTTTTGCCTTAATAGTACAATTATCCAAGTTCTACTCTACCCAGGTTTCTTGATTTTGGGTACCCATTGGACATTTTCATTATCCTCTGAACAATCCAATGAGATACTATTTCTTCAAAACCTAGACCCAGTGACAAACTTGATGAGGCAAGCTTGGTGGTAAAGAACTCAAATATGTATCAGTGTTAAATATATCTGGTGAATGTGCAAATGGGTATGTGCAGTATTTATGATGAACGTGTGACACACTAAATGTAAATTTGTGAATATGTTCAAATAAATCTAGGATACACTGGCATAAAACAAGCCAGGCCAGCTAGAAAGCAGTCAGAAGAGAAATCTTGATTCAAAAAAAAATATTTTCTTTTGTACATACAAAAAAAAAGAAAAAAAGTTGTTCAAGCACAATTCCTGGCATATCTTTAAAATCAGAGCCAAAGGAGGCACACAGCTATAAAAAAATAAATTCTAGGAACACTGCATGACTAACTGAATGCTACAGTACAAGAGAAGCTTTGAATGCCTAACTTCCACGTAACAGCACAATAGCCTAATAGTGGTACATCAGAACTTAAAATTAGGAAGCTGAATCTTATATCCATTCTTCTAAATAAGAACTCTGAAACAAAAGAATAGAAGACATCAAGAAAGAATTTTAATTTAAGACTGTCCTGATTTGAGAGAGAACAGAATTAATTCTGTTCAGTGATTTTACTTTTCAGCTCAGTTCTTCTAACTGCACCTTCTCAAGTCAGCAGCCTGTTTTCCCAGGCAGTGTCTGCTCCCAGCAGTGATAACATCCCATGGTCAGAGTCAGTACCAAGGGTTGGGGTGCAGGCCAAGGCCACTGCTGGATCTTGTGATACACACTGAGGGGTGCAGAAAGTGAAAGGCGCCACCTGCAGGGAGGAGCAGACAGGGCAGGTGACCCCAAACTGACCAGTGAGGGATTCCAGCCCATAGACGTCATATTTGCTGTAAAGCTGAGGGATCAAAAGTGTCAAGGTCTCACTCAGCTCTTGCTTGCTTTTTCAACGGCTGGCATGTGAGGAGGACTCTGTCCGTTCTGCCTTTGACCCTGATCTGTGTTCCTGAATTTGATACCAGAATCCAGCTCCTGAACACAGTTCCTGTCTGCCACTGAGACCAGTCTGGGACTTTCCCTGGTGCCTGCTCCATAGCATCAGTGGTCACAGTAATGTAAGTGCCATCAGGGGGTGTTGGGTTTGATACTGATTTTGTATATATTCCATTTTTTGTTATTATTTTCATTTTCATTAAAGGTGTTCTAGTTTCCTTTTCTAATCACTAGGTGTCTCTCCCTTATTCCCTTTCTCTACCCCTTTGGGGAGGGAAGGGGATTAATAGAGAGCATCTGTTACAGGTCTAAGGGGCCACCCTGACCCTAAACCGTGACAAAGACAAAAACATAAAGGCAAGGGAATAGAAATTTTTCCTAACAGAAATGAAATATTTTCCTCATACAGTGGAAAAATAATTTAGAGGAAAGATGACATGAAAAACAGGGAAAAAAAAACAAGGCAAAATAGAAACAGCTCTGAAATTATTAATAAAATAGGGACTTTGAATAAAAAGTGTGTCTGAAAGAAGAGTACATAGAGTAACATAAAAAAAATAAAAGGTGAAGAAATAAACAGGAGGGATCTGGCATACACTTGAAATAAGAGGTGGGCAAGGGATTGTTGCCATATCCATAAATACCTTTAGCAATTCAGCAAAAAACTGCATTGCTATCTGTGAAAGTGCCTTTTCTGAAATCCCCCATTTTTGGTGTTCCGTAATTTTAAACCCTGCTATGACCTGTGAAATTTCCTGGAGTTGCATTTATAAATTTAGTTGCAAGTACAGCAGATAACTCTTCTTCACGCTTATTTTTCATTATTAGCATTCCATCTCCTCTATGCCTGCACCTAGAACCTATCTAAATATTTACTTAGATCCTGCTAAATGCCATCATCTAAGTCATAAATTGGAAAACATACATTTTTCTAGTACTTCAGCTACAAAAAGCACATACCTCCAAGACGTGTTTCCAATATCCTGCAGAACACCATTCCCAGATGAGAGAGAGAGATTGCATTCTTCTGAAAGGAAAGGCCAGGGAGGCAACGATGGGGTGTTGCATTTTACGTGAGAGGAGCTGGAGTGCATGTAGCTCTGTTTTAGGGCAGGTGATCAGTGAAGAACTTACGGGTCAGGATTAGCAGGCAGAGCAGCATCACAGACATTGCCATGTCTGCCTTCTATAGACCAGATGGTCTACAGGAAGATGTAAATAAGACCTCCTTCAGACAACAGGAGAAAGTTGCACATTCACAGACCCTGGTCTTCCTCAGGGATGTTATCCTTTCCAGTATTAGTTGAAGGGACAACACAGGAATCCAGGGGATTCCTGGGGCACACTGATAACTTCCTAACACACATGACTGAGTACCAAACTCTTGCACACTCTGTCCTGATACTCAACAACATGGAAGGACTGTCTAGGGATGTGAAGATCAGTGGCAGTCTGGCTTGGCTTCAGTGACCATGAGATTGTGGAGTTCAGGGGAGGGGAAGAAGGGCAAAAAGCAAGCTCAACACTGGACTTCAGGAGAAAAGACTTTGGTCTCTCTGTGGTCTGCTTGAAAGAATCCTACAGGATACAACCCTAGAAAGAGGGTTCCAAGAGAGCTGGTTGATATTCAAGGATTCTCTCTGCCAAGCTCAAGAATGGCTTATTGGATGAAACAGGAAATCAAGCAAAGACAGCAGGAGGACTACATGGATGAACAAAGCAGCTCCTCACTAAACTCTGGTGTAAAAAAAGAAGTGTACAGGAGGTTGAAGCAGGAGAAGCTTACCCAGGAGGAACACAGCCCCTTTCCAAGCATGTAGGGTTGAGTTTAGGGACACTAAAGCCCACCTGGTTTTGAATCTGCCTAGGGACACAAAGGGATACATGAAAAGGACTCCACAGCTGTTAACAGTACTCACACCTTGAGTACTATGTTCAGTTTTGGTCCCTGCTACACAGAAAAAGATGTGGAGAGGCTGGAAAAGGTCTAGAGAAGAGCCACAAGGATGATCAAAGGACTGAAAGATCTGCCATATGAAGAAAGGCTAAGAAAACAAGGCTTGTTCAGCCCCAAGATGGCAAGGCTTAGGAGAGACCTTATTACCATGTACCTGTACATAAAAGGTGTCTACTAAGATGGGAACTCCCTTTTTACAAGGAGTCACATAGAAAAGACATGGGGTAATAGTTCCAAATTACTCCTGAGGAGATTCTGATTGGAATCCAGAAGACAGTTTTTCACCATGAGAACAATTAGACATTGGAATAATCTCCTAAGAGAAGCAGTTGATTCCCCTACACTGGACAGTTTTAAGACTCAGCTTGACAGGTTGCTGGGCCATTTCATTTAAACCATATATATAAGTTAACTTAAAAGGCTGGACTAGGTGATATGACAACTGTCAAATACCATCAGAGGTTTTCTGTGTGTCATCAGCATTTTGACTAATATTTATTTATTAAACAAAAGTAGCACTAAGCTCTCATGTGCATTATTGCCAATGCTGCAAACAAAAGCATCAGTCACATCAACACACCAGATATCATTTACTCCAGGCCAAGACTTCAAATCAACTGCAGTCTGCATTTTCCATTAAGAAATACAAGACACTTTCAAATTTGAAAGCTTTAAGAAGATTCTTACGTGAATTAGTAAAGCAATTCCCATTTAAAATCTGAGAGATTATATTAAAATCTCCTATGTTATTTCTAGTGTCCACGTGTGAAAAAACTGCACTAGTCATTGAACTGGTTCAGCACAGCTAGTGTGCAAGTGTAGAAGCAGTTTTGTTCAACCTACTTCAATAGTTCAAAACCAGAACTACAAAAGACGGGAAATCAGGACGGTATCTTTGCTGTTTACATCATCCAGATACATCTACAATCTAAAACTCCAGAGTCAGCTCAAGAAGAGAAAATCTGTTTCACAATGTATGGTTGAGTCCCTCCTTCCCAATGTGAACTCAGTTAAGGTGAAATTATTCAAAATTCAATTAATACCATAGCACAAAAAGCTACTGCTGTGGAGTTTTTTTGCTATGAGCATTCTTACACAATATAATGTTTCAGTAAAGGATAAAAGTAACTTTTAAATTCATATAGAGATGTTGGGGGGGGGGGGGAATCTCAGAAAAGCATAATAATGTCTTCCTTCCAATTACCAAGTACTCATCAAGGTATACTTAGCTTCAAACAGAAGTAAATCTGTCAGCCCCTGCTTCATCAGTTTCTTTGGAATGGAAATAACCTTTGTAGTTAAAATGATACAAAATTAATTTCAAAGGTCAACTGCAGTTTGAAGAAAAAAGCATAATTGCTCATGATGTAGCTTATTTCAGGTTCAAGCAAAATGGCAACTGTGTCAGGTGTGTACTGGGGGGTTTTGGCAACAGGGGACTGGACTACTGGCATAGCTCCTATAAGGAGCTTCAAGAAGCTCCTCTGGATCAAAGTTGGACCTGCCTATGGCCAAGGCCAAGACAACCTGCCTCTGTGATAACTTATTCAAAAAGGGAAAACCTGCTGGACAGGTTCCTTTTGTTTTGGAGAGGAGTGGGACATGGTAAAGACAACCATGTGGCCATCCAAGTCAGGGAGGAATGAGCAGGGGAGGCATATGGAGCAGCCATTCCCCTTCAGCCCATGGTGAGATAGCAGGATGAACCAACAGTGGAGAAGAATCCCCTATGTAGCCCGGGGAGGACCCAAAGAAGGCCGTAACACTAAGGGGAGCCTGCAGTGGAGTAGTCTGTTGCTAGGAGGATCACAGCCACGGAAGGGAAACATGCTACTTGGAGAGGTTTATGGAGGACCGCCCCCCACAGGAGAGGTGTCATGATGCCACAGGCAAGGACTGTGAGGATTTACCATGCCATTTAATCCCAGCTAGGTGTTAAACCCATGATTTAGTCAAGTTTATCTGGGTCATTATGTACTGATCTGTCAATGCTTTGTTATCCTATGTACTGATCTGTCAATGTTTTCTTCATTATAATCTTCCTTCCTACTACATTTTAAAAATTACCATATCTGACCTTTTTTTTTTTACACATAAAAATAACATGCAAAAATGAAATTATTGTACTAAGCTAACTAATTTTTAACCATGAGTTTTTGCAACAACAGGAATATTGCTAAATAAGTACATTAAAGTCACTTTTTCCAATAAAAATTTAAAAGACGTTCCCTAAAAAAGTGGAACAGAAACAAAGGATTCCAAAAGAAAACATTTTTGGTGCTTTCAAATTGTTAAGTTAGAAGAATAGATGTCAGTTGCCAAAAAAAAGTCTATTTCAAAAAGAAGGATCACATCACATCAACTGTATTGTTCTTTAAAAAAAAAAACAGGCTGCTTAACTTCCAGAAAGGGTTGATGATGGGAAAAAATGTGTATAACCACAACTAGAATTTTCCAGCAGCAATGCAGTATTACTTTAAATGCGACTGTGTGGTAAATCAAAGAAATAGCAGAGGAAAAGTATGATCCAATTCCTAGTGAATCATCAAAACCAGTTGTCTGTAGATAGACCAAACATCAGAAACCTTATCAGCCAAACAATCTGTCCAAAAAATTAATATTCTACTCAGAGCGCTAAATCCCAGACACTATTTTCCCTTCTCAAATTAAATGTTCCCTCCCTGATTTGCAAAAAGGAGACTATCACCTACTAAACAGTATTAATTTTGCTACTGATAGGTTTTCACTACAGTACAAATTGAGGTTTGATATTTTAAAAATGCATCTTTTTTTTTTGTTTCTAAAACATACTGTAATGGGGTTGCAGTGAAGATTTAGATTTATTAAGATTAAAATGGCCAGTACTTCTACATTATAGTAAAACCATGTATTACCTACTAGCAGTAAATATGAGAAGTTGAGAATTCCCTATGTCACTTGAAAATATGCAGCACGTCTCATTTAGAGGAGCCAAGGTGTAAAAAGTGGAGATGACTATATAGAACTATGATAAAAGACACACAAAAAAAACCCACCAAATAAAAAAAGCCCCAACAAAACAAGATCAGACATATGTTTGCACCTGTCTCCTCGTCTAAAAATGCAAGGAGTTAGAATGTTAACATTGCATTTATGCAACTTTAAGGCTGCAACACTGCACACGAGAGAGGAAAACTAAAATTACACTTCCCACAGCGATTTTAACTCAGCTACATTTTGTATGCAAAGAAGTTAGAATTACAATATGTTACTCTGCCTCTTAAATACTATAGATACTTAAGTGGGACTGTGGGAATCATAACTCTAATTCTAGCAGCTTGTATGAATTCAAGATCATAAAGGGACCGTTGCATCAAATATCCAAAAAACTCTGTAATACCAGTTAATAACAATTTATTTATACTATTTATGAAACCACTGCTGCCCCTTTACTGTCTCTGATGGTTGTAGTAACAAATGGAAACAACACTAGGACTAAGAAAATAACTACATGCTCTGTTCAATCAATTTTTAACACTTTTAGATCAAAGAGAACTTTTAATTTTCTCTTTTACTTAAGTACAAATGTGGCAACACTCCATTGTCATCCATTGGTTATATGCTAACACTGTGCCAAAGACTTGGAACTCTGCACCCTCCCCTCTGCCCTCAGTTAGGAACAGTGATTATCACTGCCCTTCCATTCTTCCAGTTTAAGTACCACCCAATCAAGTATAATGCTTTGTTTCACAGTTACAATGAAGTTTGTTACTAGTCCAGAACACAATTCATCCCATCATCATGCTAACTCAACTTGGAGAAAACATCTGTAATGTACTTTATGTTCCTACCTTGTTTTTCAAAATATTTTTCTTATATAAAAAAAGCTGAAACCATAGTCTGAGACAATTTTTGACAACAAAACTGGTGATATAACTGTCACCCTTGACTGAGGTAGAAATCAATAGGAAAAGATGGAGGAAAAAAAATTACTGGCTTAGTTTTCATTAATCTTTGTAATCTTCTCTCAGTACTAAGCACAGTAACTTCCAATCACACCCCCACCACCACTCCCCCCAAGTCCAATCACCTTGCTAAAGATCTGTTTAATTGACTGTCTTTAATACCTCCAAACCAGCTTTTGAGAATTCCATGTGTCACAAATGCTGGAAGTTATTTAGTTAGTAAAAAAAAAAAGGTGTATGAAATAATGCATATAAAAAGCAGTTAAACATCTCATGAGACATTTGTTTTACATATTATACTCAAATAGTAACACAGAAACTTTACTGAAGAGTAATTAAGTCAATGGACACCTAGAGCTTAGGATGCCAGAATCAGTTCAGTTGGAAGTTTTATCCCGAGAACTCCCAAAGCTATGCTAGAGTCATAACTATAGTCTGCTTTTAAGGTTTTCAAGTCAACCAGCTGTTTCGACTGGAAAAATAAATACTAGCAAGACAGACATCTGCACAGTGTAGCTGCCAGATTTACTCAATGTGTGGCCACAGGTGTTGTAGCAGCCCAAGGAGAAAGACAAAAGGAACTGTCATTAAAAACTCTACTACCAGAAGACATCCAACATTCAAGTTTCATGGAAGTAATTTCAGTGGTCACCCCTTAACAGCATGACTCACTTTTCTTTTCCAATTTGGTTCTGGCTATATCCAGAAGACAACAAGAGGAAGTTATGCAAGTTTTTCTACAAAAGGTTATGAGACTTTCTTTGCCAGTCTTGAAAACTGTAGTACTTGACTCAAAGAGATATGATACAGACTGATACTTGCAAACCTTGCTAACATTTCTACTCCTTAAATGCTTCTGTTTGAAAAATCATTCTGAAAGTGTTAAAAAATCAAATCCACTAATTCTCTTGTCAAGAGTATCTGATGATCTTTAGATTTATGGGGTATCATACTGGCTAAAGGCTTTTAAGGAAAAAACTTATTTTAATAATGTAGTTAAACACTTCTTTGAGTAGGATGTTACACAAATAGGGAAAAAAAAAAAAACAACAAAGAGATTACCATATTAGCAGAAGTTCTAGAACATACTGCAGCCAGGAATTCAATACAAATTATTACAGCAACCTTAAGTACTGGTGGAGAAGAATGCAGTAGCTACTTAAAAACCATCCACAGCAGGAAATAAATTACCTAATGCTGAATTACCAACAACTTTTGAAATGCTGTAAATCATCTGTAAATGTTGTAAGTCAATTTAGTTTCTCCTGTTATAACACTGGAAGAAGACTGAAAACTTCAAAAAAAATTTTCTTCTGTGTGAGATTTCACACATGTAATGAACAATGTCAGATTTTGCAGTGGAAGCAATTTTAATTCCATTGTCTAGCATCTAATTACACTACACAGATTTATATTATGCAACACAAACTATTCCATATTGAAGTCAGCTAATACTTTGCAGATAATTGTCCATAGCTACTCTAGAAAATGGTAAGTTATACTGTTGAATACACCTACTGTGCAAAATATTGTTCAATTAAATAGGTCATAGTAAGGATGAGGGATCACAGTTAAAATAATGTACTTATGCAAGTAGACTATTAAACTTACATTGTCACTAATGTCAAAAGCCAGGCTCTGATCTAAAGACTTTAGAAATTCCTTAAAATTTAAAAGGCTTTCAGCAGACCTGTAGACAAAAGATTATTTGTTGACCATAAATATACTCTATACAAAAACATCCTGATAAAAAAATGAGAACATACAAGAAACAAATTACCTGAAGCATCTTGTAATTATCTTGATTTGAAATCACTCCGTCTCTTTTTTCCTTCAAGAAATCCGTTTCTAGAATACTATGTTTTCTCAGTAAATGTTCTACTTCCTATAAAGTTCACAAAATAAAATATGTGAAGTTGCAAACATCTGCAAATTGTGAAAATACAGATTCAGTTAATCACTCCAACTAATTTTGTTTCTGAAGACTGACATTTGCTATCATAATATACAAAGAGGTAAAAGATTCTGCAAGAAAACTCTGATTGCAGCCTTTAAATAGAGAGAGTATTTTCAAAAAGTGTAAGGTATTTAACGATCAAAAGCATGTCCTAGGAGAAGTGTCTAAGGTTTCTGCATTTGTCTAATTTGGAGAAAAGAAGATTGAGAGGTGACCTCATTGCTCTCTTACAGCTTCCTGAGGAGGTGAAGCAGAGAGGGAGGTGATGATCTCTCCTCCCTGGTATCCAATGCCTGGACCCATGGGAATGGTTCAAATAACAACTAGGGGAGATTCAGACTTGACATCAGGAAGCATTTCTTTACTGAGAGGGTGGTCAAACACTGGAACAGCCTTCCTAGAGAGGTGGTTAATGCTCCAAGTCCATCAGTGTTTGAGAGGCATTTGGACACTGTCCTTAATAATATGGTTTATCTTTTCCTGAGCCCTGAAGTACTCAGGCAGTTGGACCAGGTGATTGTTTTAGGTCCCTGAGCCCTGAAGTACTCAGGCAGTTGGACCAGGTGATTGTTTTAGGTCCCCTCCAACTAGAACTATTCTATTCCAATTATTTCCATGTTTTTTAATAGCTTGTTCTGTCTTTCTGCATTTGAAAAGACAAATATTGAATGTACTTTTAGCAAATGGTTTGACTAGAAAGGCAGAAATCCCATTACACACAGCCCTTGTGATCTCTATCTAGGTCTCCAAAGTGATTAAAATTTTGAAATATTCTGTGATCTTGTAGGGAGCCAGTCTAGAAGCCTGCCCAACAGGGAACAATGGAGAGGAAGGAGAATGACACTACTGACAGTGAACTTTAAAATTACTTGCTCTACAAAGAGCTAAAAATTTTTATTTTTGTTTAATGCAGCTGTTGCTCCTACCAAGCTCATTCCCACTATACATACGCTGTTGGCACCCTTTCAGTTGCTCAAGAACAGTTATTTCTGCAGCCACTTAGGAAGCCAGTATAGAAACAAATGACCTGCCAGATCACTGTACAGATATCAAACAAAAGCACAGCTGAGCGGGTTGTAAGGAGGACAGAAAGAGAAGGTCTGCTTAGTTGAGTCCTACTTTTGGATGAAATAATAAAACCAGCTCCTGAGATTCAAAGTCTTGGATTCCACTGTACAGACTGACTGTGCAACTCTTCTTCAATGAAAAGCCTAGCTCTCCTCTTGTAGTCTGTTTTCATTCTTTCCTTCTCGTCCTCCTCTATACACTTAATTCCTAGCAAAGTCAATCCATTCCAGACTTCCTTATCTTTGGCTCTAGTTACTCATCTTCATTTTCAAAAAGCCATTTCCTCCTTCCCTAGCCTACACTGATACTCGAAGAACAGTATTAAGAATATCAGATATTAAACTTACTCTCCTATGCCTCAGTGATCGTTCACTTAGATGCGTAACTACAGACACAGACCTGCTTCATACTCTTATCATATTCAGGTTAGAAAGAATATGAAGAATTTCGTTACCAGAGCTCACAGATAGGGGAGGGGAAAAAAAAAAAAAAAAAGTGTTATGTTCATAAAGATAGCCAAAGACTTCAGTGACCACACACTCAAAACACTGGAGGGAATCACTGTGCCTTCTAGCAACACAGCTCCATACTAAGAAAACTTTTTATTTCCCTCCCTCCAGTAAGAATTATTTTTTTCTCCTGAAAATTTAGAATAATTCAGTTTAAAATAGACAGCAGATATGAAACAAACAAAAGTATTTTGACCAATTTCTCTGAATTTGACTATTTTCTACAAAAAATGCATTGCAAATCTCTGCCAGCTCAACTTCTATAAATGTCAAACATTTTCATTAAAATTCCCCTATTCATACCTTTTTAATTTTTAATTTTTCTTCTTCAGCAGTGCAAAGCTTGATTTCTAGACAGCTCTTCGGCTCATTTGCTCTCTGTGTCTCAGCATCAACCAAAGCAATGCTTGGTGTAACTGAAGTCTTGTCTTCATTTCCATTCAAAGAGGCAACTTGAATATCTGCTTGAATCTATTTCATATGAAAAACAAAATAGTAAAAGAAAGGGTAAAGAGAAATTAACATTCCAGTCACATCAAATTTCATTTCCAGATGACATTACAGAACTGAAAAACTTAAATACCAAAGTTACTTTTCTGAAACCACACTTGTCTGAAATCAGCCATGCACACCCTCAAATGTAGGATGTGCTGGCCAAAAAAGAAAACTCCAGGAATGCAACAGTAGATAGTAATTCTAGATGGGTTCACATCAATCCTTCTGATCTCATCAACTGCTTTTCAATAATACTTTAGCAAAAGGCTTTAAGAAGAACGATGGCACAGCTACTTCAGTTTCCAGTGAGGTCAAAATACTCAAAATGAAAATGGAGAGAAATGAAACTGAGTCATCCACCTCAAAACTTCAGGCTTACATGGAAATAAACTCTCCTTGGATTAGTCACTCCATGTTTTCACCTAATGTAGCCTGCAAACAATAGCCAGGGAAAGGCAATACAATTTTTCTGTGCTAAAATAAATATCTCATCTTGAGGTTAGACCAACAGAGTAAGAGTAACTTGGACATATTACAATATTGAGATAATGCGATTTCAGTGAAGTGTAGAAGTGCAAAAACTGAAGTGAATGCTTCTAGAATACACAATCCAAAACAGATGAAACACTGACAATAAGCTTTCAGAAAAGCACAAAAATAAATCAGGTGAGGTTTAAAAGATTTTCTCTTTTTCTTAAAATTGGAACTTCAAAGAAAAAAGTAAATTAATTTCAGCTGCCACTTTTTCCAACAGCAATTTGAAAGCCATGAGCACTTCAGATTTGGGGAGGGATGGTGAAAGGAACATCTCTATGCGTTTATTAAGACAGATTTGACTGATCTGATTTAATCCATTCCCTTAACACCTTTTGTTCCAGACAAATACTCAAATAACAGATTGAATTCTCAACAAATCTCTCTCCAAGGATTCAAAGAAATGAACAAAAATAGCATACAACTTGACTGTACATGGATACATAAGATCCAGCAGATAAAACAGACAGAAAGAAAAGTGCAGTTTGTGCTCCAAATTCCCCTTCTGTAAGAAGCAAGGAGAAGCTAGATGTCCTAATTCTACTCCTGAGTACTACTCAAGATTAAAGTCCTCCACTGCCAAGAATTGTTGGAAGCTTGGTTTTTTGACGTGAAACCCTAAGAGGCTCTCAAGATACAATTACAGAAGAATCCCATTCTCCTAACATCTGCCTCTATACAAATGTAAGGATATTACATATTTTTATGCCCACCATTTTCCTTCAGTTTTATCCAGAAGTGAAAAGTCTGATCTCCATTTCTAAATAATGCTAAAAGACCTCCTCTCAACTCCACTCTTCCTTTAGTAACACTTACTAATATTGTATTCTTTAGTTTCCATGATTTCCTTCACTAAAAAGAGAGTTTATGGTCTGCCAGTAGTGGAACAGAACAAGATGAGGAAAAAAAAGAAACATGGCCTACAGCTGGAATTTGCACACATAATTAATTAGAAGTAACAATGTATATTTCTTATTTTTAGTAAGATTAACCAAATTACCTTTTTAGTTTGAAAAAAATATACTTAAGCCTTCAAATTTTGGAATTTCGAAAGCACTCTTTTTGGAGAACACAAGCTAAGAAGTTGCTGGCCTAGCTCAAACAAGAAAAGATACAGTTTATTCACATTTCACTGTTAGCCAAAATCAAAAAGGGTAGGATCTGTTGTGGCTGAAGAAAAGTGTATTTTGATCATTCTCCCAGTAATAGATTTATTATCAAAACATTGTCAGGGAGGTATATGAAAAGCTTTCAAGACACTCAAAAAGAAACAAATCCTCTCCCTGCTCAAGAAAAATGAACAAAAACCCCCAAACAAATAAAAAAAAAAACCACACACACCAACACAACAAGACAAACAAAAAAACCCCAGCAAGTAATTTGTTGCTAATATAGAACTACTGAAACTGCATTAGCCACAGTCTTTGTGGAAGTGTGAACATACAGATAACTGCTCAGGGGAAAAAAAGGCAGTTTAATCAAAACAGGTACTATGTACAAGTTGTTTAAATGGTTCTGGTGAAATGCTTTTAAATGGCCAGAATAAAAATTCACTGAGGGTGGCAAATCTAATTCTCATCCAGAGAAATATAGCATTCTTGTGCTTCTCTCCAGGCAGAAATTATATTCCCTTCCTTGCTCTACACTAAAGGTGTGGTTAGAAGCTAAACACTTTGATACCTTAAAAAGAAGCTCAAATCCGTTCTCAGAAGTATTGCAGGCACAAGGAGAGATCAAGATTATGCAACTAAGACTGTGTCAGATTATAAACTAAATGTAATATTAAAAGCTATTTTAAAAGTAATGGGGAAAAATAAAGTAAAACATAAAAAATAAAACTAAAATTAATTTAATTGCAATTAAAGATTAAACATTAATTCTCTTACCCTAAAACAAATTAAGAAAACATACAAGTATGACATATGACAAATATGTACAGTGTTAACAGTAACAATTTTTTTTTTTTTTTTTTTTCAGAGAAGCTTCCTGTTATTATTTCCTACTTTTGTGCCTGGCACCATCAGCATGACTTTAACTTCTAGTAAGTCTCCAATACACTTATCTCTTGCAGTCCATACCCAAGTATGATGTATCTCAGTTACAGGACGTAAACATAATGTAAAAAATTATTTTCCTTTAAAGTCTGTATCACAGAAATCCAAGGACATTTTCATCTTAAAAGGCAATTCAATCTAAATTTACACAGAAGAGATACAACGCTAAGATATGTAATACATCAAGTTCCCATATAGAAATTGTGGTTTTTACCTGATCTTCAAGAACAGATGAGTTCCTAACATTGCTGGCTGTTTGAATAGATGTTGCCACATTATCACTTGATAAACTGAATGAGTCAGAAGGAACTGGGCAGGAAGAAGGCACAGAGTGCTCCAGAAGAACATCAGGAGACATATGGATTTCAGATACTAATGCAAGAAAGAAAAACAGAAAATAAGTGCACAATATGAAGAAGCATTCAAAAATTACACCCAGAAAAACCCATCACACTAACAAGTACAGTCATACTAATGTAAAATTACATACCTCTTATAATCCAATTGCACTGAAGAGTAATTCAATACAAAGCTCCTGTATTTTTGAGTACTATCAAATCAAGGACATTCAAAATTTCTAGTCATAGTAAATTTAGGCTTGTAAATCACATGGAGGTTTCACAAGCAACTGCAATCAAAAGCAGAAGTCTTAACTTTTTTCTCTTTCCATTCATGTAACCTTTCAGCTTCAGCATGATCTTCAATCAGTTTAAGTCAACTGTAAAAACTATATTTACAATTTCCAACTTTTTATAAATTTTCAAGTTAAAAAATTCTTCAGCTGTCAGAAGATATCTACAGTTTACCAAGACACATGATGAAAGTAGTTTTATATTTTATAAGAGATCAAAAGATACCAACATAAATAACTCTCTAGATAGTAAAACTTAAATGCAATTAATACCAGAGTGAGAGCTCTTCCACAGCAACTTCCATAAAAATCCTTAACAGTGGATCATCATTATTAACCCAAACCAACAAAAATGCTTCTACAAAATATTCGGGCAAACTACAAACAAAAGAAGAGAAAACTTTGCGTCCATTTTTAATTTAACAGCAAAGTCCTGCAAACTTTGAACATATTCCTCAGAAATAAAATTGCAGATCCATGAACCCATTGGATGGCTTTTCCAGTTCCTGCTATCTTTCTTGGCAACCTTTCGAGGGTATTCCTTCCTGTAATTGTGTCCTTCTATTTATGCCTCTTTAAACATATATATATATATATATGTATGTGATACACATATTCCATCACCTCACCCTGCTGCTCTGGCTTTCCCAAGAAGTCTGTAGGTAAGTTGCTGAGCTGCTGTTGCTCTTTTAAGTTGCTGAAACAAGTTAGATTCCCCAGCTAGCATTATCAGCTATTATTAGTGGTTTATTAATATTTCTTTCTCTTGATGGAATGCTCCATTTCACAGAATTCCAGACTGGTAAATCTTGGAAGGGCCTTCTAGAAATTATGTAGTCCAACCTCCCTGCCAAAGCAGGGTCACCTAGGGCAATCTCCAGAGCGATGCACAAGCTCTGGTGATGTCACAGCAGGGAGAACACTGGTGGTGGACCATCCCACAGGGCAGTTGGTGGCACAGCCAGCCCCAGATGGGCACACACCAAGGGCTGTGCCAGGTGGAAGAAGACATGCTGGCTCTTCCTTACTCCTTTGTGGCTTTTCCTCTGCATCACATCAAGATACCCAGAGAGGGATGGGACCAGACCCACAGCATCCTCCTGTCCTCTCACTCCGGAAATAAGTATCCTGCCTGTAGCCCATCACAGTCACGCAGGGAGCTAGATGCTCCTGACAACCATGGGCAGAGGGAGCTCCCCATCCTTTTACCCCAGAGAGCTGTGGGACAGGCCCCCCAGAACTCCTGGCACCATGACTAGTGATGCAGTGTCTAGAACACCAGTGGTGGCCAATGTCGCCAAGGGTTGGCTCACACTGATGGCCTAGGAGGGGTGTCTTTGAGCCATCAGGAAGACATGGGATGGACAGCCTTGGCAGGAGGCTAGGACAGCCCAGGCAGGGAGTCAGGAGAGGGCTGAGGAGATGGAAAGTGATTGAATTGGCTGTCCATTCTCCCCTATGCAGCCCTGCACGTTGACCACAGCATCCATTACTCATCTGGAAAGCACCACACCATTCTGCAGGAACATGAACCCACAGACGGGAATGACAAACACATTCCCAGTTTGTACTGTGTTGTGGACATACAGGCAGCTGGAAACTCATCCTCATCATGGACAATGGCAGCACCACACCTCCAACCATCTCTCCAACTCACCTACCACCTCCATACCCCATCACGGACCTACACATGACCGGAAGCTCCCAACAGCTAAGGACAAATGGATCTCCAGAAACCAGCTGTACAGGCCTGTAGACAAGCCGCATATTTTACATTGGACTAGTATAGTACAAAAATAATAATAATAAAAAAAACAACACCACCAAAAAAAAATGAACACAAAAAACAAATCTTACAGAACTGTTTCTTTACAGTCATTTCAACACGTCTTTTAAAATAATCTGGATTAAAATTTATTGCAGCAGTGTATTACAGCTCACTTCTGAGGAAGGAGGCAATTTGTACCTTCCCAGGATGTTCCCACTAATGTGCTGGCCCCTTGCTTGTATCAGGAAAGAAATCTATGCAGCTGGGGCAAGTCTGATCGATAATCAATACACTCCTTCCCCTCACCACCCTGAATCTGTCCCCTGAACAATGGCATTCCTATTGTGTAAGCTCAGGCAAGCAGCGAGAGGGAAGTATAGCAATGAGGAAGGTGGAAGTACCTTCTTTCTGCAATTCTTCCATTACGCTAAATAAAAACCATTTCTCAGAATATTTTAAACATCATTAAATGACCCAAATGTATGTAAACCAGCAGTTATATAACCTAACCAAAAAAAAAAATTAGAAATCCTACAATACACAGAGTACTTACACTTATGATCCAGACAGACCTAACACAGGGAAGTTCCAAATAACAGAAAACAAGACTTAATGCTCAAGTTTTATTTCTGGTATCTGAAAGTTAAGAGTTCAAGCAGCATGTACTCAATTATATTTCTATCAAAAGTCATATGCCTAAGAATGTTGAAATGAGTATAACGTATTTCCAGAACTGTAATTTAAAAAAATAATCTTATTTCCGAGCACTTCACAATATTAAGAATATTCTATTGTAAAGTTGTATGTAAGAGCTGACAAAACCATGCAGTTTGTTAGTAGAAGTAAAGATTAGTAACATCCTGCAATCTTGCTCATGCAAGAAAAGTTCTCTCTCTCAGTAATGAAGCTCAAACAATTATTAAAAATCACTGGGAGACCAGAAATTCTGGAAACAAAACCAAGTGGCCTAAAGTCAACTGTTAGCATTCCACATGAGTCCTATACTTAATCCTGAGCTTCAGAATGAAGACATTAGATACAAAACATACCACTGAAAAAATAAACACAAGTAATATTTACCATTTGGATGTTACTTATATCCAGCAATTAAGAGATGTGATGTCAGCAGGGCTCTGAGCAAAAGAGAACTCTGACATTTTGGTAGAACACTGTAAACTAACTGCAGCACAGTTCCCCCACAGGTCGGTTTCAGCAGTTAAAAATAAAGAACTCAAGAAACAAAACCTACACTTCCATCCTCAAGTACACAATGTGTTCAATGATACAACTCAATGACCCTTTACTTTATACTATATAAACAGTAAACTGCATCAGTGAGCATTTCCAGTTAAAAGTTTAAGACTGGTTTTGTGTGTCCAAATTTCAGCGATCTGCTTAATTCCCAGCCCCACATACAGCTGCTCAAGCACAGCTGTAAGAGACAGGAAGCAGGAATTTCTGACAACTATTATAACATCAGAGCTAGAACACAGGCATCTACAGAGTACATAATGCTGAATAAGGAGCTTAGGGAAAATAAACTGAAAATTACTATTTATAAACAAACCAATTCGCTTTTGCCAATACACTGCAAACTAGCACACATCAGAGTAAGTCAAATGCATTGTAGATTATGTAACAAACAGACAATAAAATTAACCTATCATTGTTAGTGGAAAAACAATTTATGAAAGAAAGCACAACCTGTGTTGTGTTTAATTTAATTGCTGCTTCTCTACACACCTCATTTTACAGCTTTATATGAACATAAAGAAGTAATACTATTCTAATGTATTTTCAAGATGTTTTCTTACAGTTCACAGCAGAAAGCTTCCCTGTGTTTTATTCTTCAAAACCCAAACTATTCTAGAAAGTAAGTACACATACTATTCCAACATCTTAAATCTAAGACCACATAGAAATACTCATTTCATTTCATAACTTCTTAAGTACAACTTATTTAGAGCCACCAAACATTTACAACATTGCAACCATTTAGCTGAACCTCAGAAAGAAATCTTTTAGTATTCCATGACTACACAACATAAGGAAACTGATGACACATTCCTATCAGATTTGTTTGCTTGTTTTCTTTTAAAAGAATTCATTTCCAGAAAGCTGCCAAAATAGTCAGTCAATATGGCTGTTTTTTTAAAGCAGTCTGGCAACTGTAAGGAAAGAGAGAGAGGAGGTGATATGTAATTTAATAAACTCAGACTGCACTTCCATCCATTCCCAGATGGGAATTCTGTCTTTCATTTAATTTCACTGAAAAAAGCATCTTATACCTTGTTTTGATTTGTCTTTTTTAATTGAAAATAATAATAATAATAATAAAAACAACCCCACACAACAAACACAACACACACACACAAAACACTTCTTTTACCTAAACCAATCCACTATAAATGGATTCATGAGGCTCCAGCTCTGCTAAAAACATCCTCCCTTTGCTGAAGGTCTGCCTGTTTTTTTTCCATGTACTCCATTAAGAGACCTCCTCCTGATGTCCAGAGAAGAATTCCTTACAAAATGAAACACTGATATACCATGCACAAACCCAGATCCTGTTCCTATTATTCACTATAATCAACAGAAATACTATTCATATCCTTAGAAAAGCAGAGATAACACCAGAATCCATCAGCATGCAAGCACAGTGCTAAATTTCAAGATCCTCCTTCAGATACACAACCTAACACCTACAGAAGTACACTGACAGTTTGTACATTTTTATTTTTTTTTTTAGGAAAGAAAAAAAAATCCACAACCCTAAAACAAATAAAAAAGGGCAGGCACATCAATATTCCAGTACATATACTGAATTGCAGCTGACATCACCCCTAAAACCTTATTGAGAAAACACTGATGTTTGAGCAGTTCCTACACATCTCAGCAAAGACCAGACACTGGGCATACAATAGTGATTCTTTTTAGTACTCACTCACATTAAGGCTGGGAAGAAAAACAGAGATCTATCACATACTATCACATATATAATGACACTAAGTAACAAGGGCTACTCTTTTTTACATCACTTAAATAATAAGAACAGACTCAATACAACAAGCGGTTCTTGAGACTTTGCTAAGAGTAGTAGCAAAGCCATCTAAGTAGGAGGATTAACACTGTAATTAACAGTTAGAGCCTTAACACTCAATTAACATCAGAGCCTTAGAAAGAATTTCTGATTTCTTCTTGCACACTGAAAAATACGGCAATAAGTTTCAGTGCTTTGTTTTATAACTTCTTCCATCTTACAAGTATCAGATATGCAGGAAATTGCTGAGTAACATACTCATCCTCCATAAAGTTCATCAAACCTTGGGTGTATATAGTGGTATCACACTCCAAATTTATCAAAATCATCTCAATACCACCATAATAGATTTGAATTTCTGACAGTTTTCAGAAAATTGACTGACAAATTCTAGGGTAAGACAAGAACAACTTACATATAAATAACATGAGGCAGAAAATTCAGCTATTTCTGTTACTAAAACCATTAGCTTAGAAGTCAAGACC
The DNA here is from genome assembly GCA_027560015.1 of Chloroceryle amazona. Taxonomy (NCBI): domain Eukaryota; kingdom Metazoa; phylum Chordata; class Aves; order Coraciiformes; family Cerylidae; genus Chloroceryle; species Chloroceryle amazona. Next base: position 23,241 of record JANHFX010016242.1, read on the forward strand.
TACCAAGCATTTTGATCCACCCAATTAACTTATTGTAGGAGGCAAGATTTTATTTTATTCACAGCAACACTACTATGAAAAAGTCACGTACAGATGTTACAGTAGTAAAATACTCTGAAGCAAGGGGGTTTCTTTTAGTTTTCAAATATTTAAATGCCTTGATATAATCTACAATAAGACTTCTGTGTCACTTACAAATGATATAAAAAACTTCCAGGTTATTTACAAGTCACTTAAATTCTACACACCTTCTTAGATTTAAATTAGGCTTCATGAGAGACTTTGCACAGCTATGTTGGATTTAAACGTATTCAAATATGCTAATGAATTCAAGCAGCTTTTTTTAATAAGAGCCAAAATGACAAGATGAATAATAGTTATTCAGAAAAACACCGTTTCTGGATTATTTGTTTTCATTTATTTCAATGTCAAATAAAACTCTAATGGATGAAAGCCAGTAGTGCCAGAAACAAATAAATAAAAACACTTGAACATGATTTATGGAGAGACCCTGTCTTATTTTCAAATCTATAATTATTTTGCAGAATTTATTATGTTATGATGAATAAGAGGCAGAATTCTTTCATTCCTGAGAAAAGAATAAAATTCATGTTGATTTGTTTGTTGTTTTTTTTTTCCCTAATGATGCTCAAGTGAAGTTTCCTTTTGTGAAAGCAGTGAAATCCAAACTAAATTCCCACAACAAAGTCGACTGCCAATGAGTAACACCTCCTTAATCTTTTAGTTCTACTGATACTGTGTATTTTTCCACCTCCGATGAGCTTTTACTAATTTCTTAGAATCCAGACAGGCATCAGGCATTTGGATAAATTAATAGAAGTACCTCCATAATGTCACAGCTTCTGCTTGAGATAAAGGATCATTCCTACCCTCTCCACTCTCTCAAGGTAACTAAAAGACATTATCACAGTCAAAGAAACCGAATGAAGCAAACAACAGTTTGAGTTCTATTATCTTTACTTTTTGTATGCTTTTCCATCATTTGTAAACAGATCTTCCAGAATCAGAAGAACGTCCTTGAAGTGAGGAAGCTCCATTACTTCTTCTCATGAGATGCAAATCAGCCTCTGAACTAGATAAACTGTACTTCTCTTTTGTTCCTCGAGAAAGTTTAACTGGAACTTCCCAAAATATTACTCAGGAACATTCTTATGATAGGTTTCAACTTATGCTTAGGGGTTGGTTTTTTTTTGGTGTATATACAACCCTTCTGGGAACTAACTTCTGGGTAAAGTGAATGCAGAAGGAAAGCAATACATAATTAAGAATTTTTATAGTGATTTTATCAATACCTGTAGGAAATGCTGCCCAAGCAATAGCAGGGGATGTTGTCTGCTTTTCACCATTTCCAAATTCGTAACTCTCTGCTGCCTAGAAACACACAAAAAAATTATTTCATATTTTACAAAAATGCTATAAATTCCTATAAAAATAGTTGAAAACAGTTAAATTTCAAAATTAAGTTATCCAAATAGCATACCTCAAATCCTCCAAAGTCATCGTCATCCATCTTTCCACCGGTACTGGAATGTAGCAGAAATCTTGATTTAAAAACAAAAACAAAAGCACTAAATTGTTGAGTCTCCTTTGGCCATAAAATAGCAATAAAAAGTTTTGTAAAACCAAAAGTACTGTGTTAGTTTTAAAGGACAAACATAGGCAGAACAAGTCTCTGTGGTCAAACCCTAAAAACCTGGCAGTAATATAATGCTCTACACTATAGGAATATATGTACATGTCATGGGCCACTCTCCTAAGAGAAATGTGCTAATTCCATGATCAGCTAGGAGTCAAAAGACAAAGTGACTCACGTATTTGTACTTCAGTTCCATGGCAGGTGAGACCTTCACTTGTAGACAACTGCTACCTAGCTCACGTATGTGCACTTCATAACCTCATCATGTTCTCCTTTAGAAATGAGTCTTCAGTCTTTCATCCAAGTACTCATCTCCACAGGCTACCCCAAGTCTTCCTAACTTACAAGTTTCACAAAAGATGAAGAGACCTAAATAAGAACTTGTCGACCTAGACTATGCAAGGGCTAGAACTGCAAGAGCTCTCTTAAGAAGCACATTTTTATTAAGATAAAGAAAAAAAAATTGGGTGTTTTAAAATGGAATTTTAGTATCTTCAAGGGAAAAAGATAAGCACTGCCGGGCATACTGTCAAACATTTTTTGAAACCAAGAGTGTAGAAAAAGCTTTCTAAGATAGGAAAACAGAAGGATAGCATTTTAAAAGCTGTATCTATTGCTCTCAAGTACAGCAGTCAACTCCCAAGTCCCCCAACAAATAATAATGATAACAGTAAATAGCCTAGTCTAGATATAATTAAAAAAAAAAAAGCCAAGAAGTAAGATTTCTGACATCATATTCCGTAATAAGAATTTTCTTCATTACTAATGAAGACAATAGGGTTTAATGCAATCACAATCTATCATGTATTTCTTAGTCTTGTGTTTATGATTTAAAATATAAAAATACTTTTTCCATTGTTAAATTCCTTTTCCAAATCAGTACTGTCATTAAATCAAAAAAATTTTCCTGCTTTTGCCATGTCGTCTTAGCTGTCTGGCAACATCAGCAGAAACTGCAACTTAGAAAAAGACTGTGGTGTATTTCTTGACATTCTTCTGCTACCACAGAGGTCCTTCCCTAGGTTTCACAGAGGGGCTGTCTTAGATTTTAGAAATTGATGAGCATTTTTGAGTTGTAGCCCTGAATTCTGTGGCATCTTAATATATTTATAGTGAAATTGCAGTTCTTTTTACAAAAATGCAGGGGAAGTCACTCAACTAATGAAAACAACTCAAGATGTAGATGGCTGTTTAAAGAAGGGTATTTCACATATTATTAAAAGAAACCCACTAAAATAAAAACAAAAAAAACAACCACAAAACATCATTCTGATACACAAATAAAGGATGATCCAAAAAAGCTTCAGGGTCTTTGGAGAATGTCAAAATGATTGCAAAGTTAATGACTTCAGTTAAAATAGACTATTGGCTGAAAATCTTTAATTACTGTGAAAGCACATGCTCAGAAACAGAAGAATTTAAAGGGTTTGGAGGAAATCCCCAAAGTATTAAAATGTCAGGAGGAGACACTTTCAGTTTATATCCACTGCTGAAAACAAAAAGGCTTACATTCAAACACCCTTTCTTTCAAAGTTCAACAAATTAATTTCAAAGTTCTTATTGATGAACTTGGTTTAAATCACCACTGACGATGGCTTTCATTAAATTATTGTCCAATATATTGGTGTACAAACTAAGTATCTTTCCAGAAACCGTAAGAGGTTTTGTTGGTTTTGCGGATGGTTGAGTTTTGTGTTATTTTCTAAGAGATAAAGAAATTAATTGGATATTTTTCCCATCAGTGTTATCCTTAACCAATCAAACATTCATGCATTCCATTAATGTTCAAAGACTTAATATGCAACACAAAAAAAACAACACATGCACATATAAATTATAGCAATGCAAGTTGTATAGATAGAACATCACCGCTGAAGCAGGAATATGCAAAGAATTGAGAACGTCAACATATTTGTGCTACATACTATATTCAATGCCACTCAAAACTATGGTCACATCAAGAGGTCCTACAGGCTTTACCCCAAGTTACTTCAAAGGGCCGCAGTAATTACTTCAAAACCCCCCAGGAGATTTTTTTCCTCGAAGAGTAGAGACATTAGCCAGTTCTGAGACAATGGGAATACGTCTCAACCAGAGGAAGTGTATTCCATACTCAGCTCTGTGTTTTAAAAAGACAAAGTGGAACAAGTTCAGAGGAGCACAACAGAAATTAATGTAATTTTGGAAAGGTACACTAAAATGGAGAGGCTATTTAAAAAAAAATAAAAGGCAAACAAAAATATTGATAACATGAAAAATAATTGTCTAAAGAGTCATTAACTATTTTCAATTATCATCAAATGCAGTATTGACATAAGGCAGTAAAGAAGACTCTGTAGGCAAAAATGTGTTAAATACTACTGAGGATTTCCCTGAAGGCAACAAATTTTCTTGTAGGGGTTTATAAGAACCTATGCATACATAAACCAAAAGTAATTTCTGATAGAGAAAAAAGATGCAGGGCAGAAGGAAAAAAAAAAAGGGAGCAACCTGTTACTGAATCCATCAGATTTGTTATTACATTTCTTAGGGAGTTTTCCCAAGTCTGGCAATGATCACAAGACTATTTTGACCTAAGATTACCTTACTCCACAAATTTTAACACAGACATTTCATGGCTATAACAGCATGATTAATCTATGAATTATTCCACACATGATTTAAATGGAATAAGAGAGAAACAGACTCCAAGCAAGTCTCAGTAGTATCAATGGTATTTTCACGCCTAACTGCTAATCCTCCAGTTTCCAGTTCTTCAGAGATCCCACAGGAATTGTAGGCTAAGTGATTCATAAACAGCTAAGGAGGACTGTTTGCTATTTGTCTGTGGACAATACTTACTAATACATGTACACACACCTCTGTTTTCAAAACAAAGCTGACTTTTTAGTCCATTAAAAAGAAACCACGATTTGTTTTCATGCCTTGTTTGCCGAAGTCAAAAAAAAAAAAAATCAGAATAAAACTGGCAAGTTTAGCATGTATCACAAGTAAGTAGGAAGCAAATAGGATAGAAAGCCTAGATTAAGTCCTGAAGGATGCTGACACAGGGCACTTCAAAAACTCAAAGGTTTAGTGAGGCGTTTGTTCTTTTCAAAAAGTTGTTAGCAAGAGCTCTAGCTAGGAGATGCCTTTACAGAATCACAACATGGTCTGGGTTGGAAGGGACCTTTCAAGGTCATCTGGTCCAACCCCCTGCAGGCAGCAGGGACATCTGCAACCACAGCAGCGTGCTCAGAGCCCCAACCAACTTCACCTGGAATAGTTCCAGGGATGGAGCATCTACCATGGGCAACTTGGGCCAGGGTCTCACAACCCTCAGTATAAAAAATGTCTTCCTTCTCTCTAGTCTAAATCTCCCTCTTTTTGTTTAAAAACATCACCCCTTGTCTTATCACAACAGGCCCTGCTAAAAAGTGTCCCCATCTTTCTGACAGGCCCCTTTAAGTACTGAAAGGCCACAATAAGGTCTCTCTAGACCATGTCACTAAGCACCACATCCAATTTCTAAAAAGATGTTTTGTCTTGCATAAAAAAAGGTGTTTTCTGCAAGGAGGAGGGAACAGGGCCACACCAATGTTTTAAGAACTGTTTGTTTGGTTTTTTTCCTAAACAAGTCTATTTTTAGCTTGGAGTCTTTCACAACCCTCAAGATGTACACATGCTTTTAGCCCCAAAAGAAGCTAGAACAATTGAATTGATAACAATGCTGAAAATATGATCAAATATACAATTTCTCAATTCCACTCCTTATTTTGGTGATGGAAATGCATTTCTGGTATAAATAAAAAACAGCAGAATTAGTCTAACACCTCACACAGAACTGCAATAATTTTGGAAGGAGCAGTTTTAATCAATCCAAAATTAATAATTAGACTTTTTTTTTTTTCCTCACAGACTAGAACTTGTTATTTGTGGCACCAGAATAGGAAAGAATACATTAAGTGCTGACAGTCTGCAGAAGGATTTAAAAAATAGTATAAAAAAAAATTAAAAAAAAATAAAAAATAAAAAA
>JANHFX010016243.1:0-35555 GCA_027560015.1 Chloroceryle amazona
CCCCGGATAAAACACATTTCCCCATTGCATGCTGCAGCATCCATCACTCTAAAACTAGTAAGCATATGAAAGTCTCAATTTGCTTCATATAATCATATAATCTATATATTCATATAATTAATATAATCTATGCTTCTAAGAACAAGGGAAATATATTCTCAGTTTTACACAGAACTACTCAATTGCTCATAGACATAAATAGTAGATGGTCTCAATATTCCCTGCATATTTGCAGGTAAGCTGCTCTCAGTCCCAGCAAGTCAGGCTAGCTGTGTTTGCATTGGTCAATATGTTTTGCTCTGTGCTAGGGAGACAAGGTCTGTCAATAAGCAGAACAAAGCTCTCCAGTATGAGCTCTAACATTACCCACTTGATGAGATGCATTGATCCAGTCATTTGGGAGCTGCAGCTCCCCAGCAGTAAGAAACAGATCTCTCTGCACACCCACCTCTGCAACACACTTGGTCAGATACTGTGGAAAAACACTACATGCTCCAATTCCTCTAATTTTAATCAGTATCTGTGATTGCTTTCAATAACATGCATTTTAAATTTAAGAGGGAAAATTGGTTTGCCTGCCTTTTGCCTTTTCCTGGTCCTGCCAGACCTAATTCTGTTCATCTTCCTGCTGTTTCCAGATATCTGCTGTGTGATCCTGTGCCCTCCATTCTGGCACAGCGCTGCTGTCTCATATCTCATGAAACTCCTAGTCTCATTACCAATGAATATTCTTTGCAAAATCAGTCATACAGCCCACCTAAAATCTTTTTTTATTATTATTTTAAAAGCACATTTGAGTCCACTTGCAGTTGAAGACAGGTTCATTAGATCAGGACACAGCAACAGATTTCTTTACTGAATTGTGGGGCTAACCTGAGAGTAAAGTATTAACTTCTTACAACATTTTAGAATAATAAAGCAAGATGAACTTCCACAACATATAGAAATTGTTTTTAATTTTCATTTTTCAGTCTTTTCTCCCTTTTTTGTATTAAGGTTTATGTCTAGTCCCATGAGGTATTGAGCAGGCCTGAGTGCCATTACTTCAACAGTTGTTAAAAATATTCCGAACCTCATCGGCTATCATCTTCTCTGGATGCAAAAAAACCAACCAACTGAACAAAACCAAACCAACAAACAAAGCCAAAAAACTCAAACAAAAAAATACCCAACTCTGATTATTTATATCACATTCCTTCAGACACAATAAGATTTATTTTTTACCTTTTAATGGTTATTATCAAATCTCCATTTTCCTCTCTACATTCCCTTAATTTTTCCCCAAGTTTTCTCAGCCTCTGTTCTAAACCACACAGGAGTGTATCATTCATCAAAAGCACACATTCCAGTATGAAATACTCATTTACAAGGTAAAGGTAGTCACTAGTCTCTTGTTTATAAAGCTAAACAAAAATAAGCATCTGCTCATTTGAAAGTATCATAGAAAGCTCAAGCTATCACAACATGACACATCATGTTCCTTGCTTATTCAGTTTGTGGGCTATTTACCCTTCTGTCAGACAAGTTTGTCTTCAACATATGCTTTCTATACAGCCTACTGGTGTAAAAAATAATTATAATGTTTATTAAATTAAAATAATGAGGTTTATATGAACTTTCAATAATGCAGACAGGCAGACTATAACTGTAAACCACATGCTATATACTTTGGACTTTTACGGCTTTTAATTTATCAAAGGAAATAATTAGCACACTTTGTGGCAGCCAGTGATGGAATTTATTCATTTGGAAGCCATGGGTTTCCTGTCATTAAAACTACATCATGTCCTTCCTTTTCTATTAAACTTCAACTGAGGGCAGTAAGAAGTCACTAAAAGGAAATGAAGAGGTTTTTGGCAACATTCACATGCAATGATTTAATACTGCTAAAAGATAGCAACCCATAATGTATGCCAATAAGGGATGAGGGTTCCAATTACCACATTATTTCCTCTATTTGCTGCTTTGTTTGTGACTCAATTAACTGCGATTTGCAAAATCACTTCAATAAATTTATTTTCCTCTTCTTTGACTCACTGCATTTTTTTGTTCCTAACTACAAGTGTATCTTTTGTGGCAAATAAAGTGTTTAGACCTTTAACCAATACATTTGGATTTATATATATGTCATAGGATATTATTTTTTCCTTTCACAGTGATCAATCACATCTCATTAACTAAATATTCATTTTGTTTAATATTAATGCTTTTATTTTTCTTGGACTTTTTTTTTCAAATCTAAGCAGCAAAATATCCTGGTTTTATTCAGGTGGAAAAGAAACAAAAAAGATACCAATAAAAATTTTGCCTCTTCTTCACATGTACACACACAAAACACCCTCTACCTTATGCACACAGCTCTAAATGGCTTCTGCATGCCAAGATTTCCATCACAGAAGTAGCTCAGCCCAGACTGAAGCTGTATGAAGGATACACATACTTTTTCTTCAAAGGAGGTCTAAAATCAAAGTAGCATAGAGACAGACTTACCCTCTCTTTTACAGGAGTGGGTGGTCCTTCCAGGTCATGACCAAGGTATATCACCAGCAGCAGCAGAACACTGGAGCTTCAAATATTTATTAAGTGATGCCAGGAAATCTGAAGGATTAGACGATACAGGGTACTGTAAGGTTGTTGTGCTTTTGAGCGTAATGACATTAGTTAAAAATTATTCAAAATACATAAAACAGAGTCATTACTCAGCAGATTTAAAAAACACAAAAAACTTCAGCTGTTTCACAGAATTATATATTTCTAGTGTCTGTTTGCTGTGTTCAATTCAGAAAAATTACAGCATAATTAATTTGGATTTTGAATCCTCCAGCTGCGTATTTGATTTCTGTATCTAGGATCCAACAGACATCTTAACTGAGACAGACATTAGATATCCAGAATATTTATTATCAAAACCTATTAAATTTGAGGGGAGGAAAGTCTTTAAAGCAATGTGCAGACCATTGTAAAAAAGGGGCCTTTACTGCAGGTCAATGGAAAATTGTTTAAATTCAAAAATATTTCCACTAAAGCTGGGCACTGATATTGCTGTTGAGTTTGCAAATTAAGATGTAAGATCAGAGCTAGCTAAGATTGCCATATTGTCTCCTCTAATTTGCAAAAGTAGAGCTAGGCTAGAGAGAAACCCATAAAAGAGACTTTATGACTCTCTTCAAGGCTGACATAGAAGCCAATGCTCCAATCCCTTCTCCCAGCCTCTTGCAATTACATTTCCGCAGGAAGAAAGAAAAGGAATTAGAAACAGGATAATGTAGCTTTAAATCATTTCTCATAGCCTTTGCCTTCTAGTGAGAGCCTTGAGCTTTTTTAACATGCTTCTTATATTGTTTAGTGTGACACAACAAAAAGCACAACTTGTTTGACTCTTCCTCAATAAAAAATCATTTTGCTCTGACATCCTATAAAATCTGGGCATGAGGCTACTAAGCTGTAGTGTCTCCTCCAATTGACAAGGAGGAAGCACTGTAAACACTTACAGTAAAGATCCCTTACGGACATATTTAAGGCAATTCTGACAGAAATACATGTCGCTAATATGTCACAAAAACAGGCAAGCACGTGCCACTCAAAAAGTGATGATCCCAAAGCCGAGAGTTGTGTCATCATTGAACTTTGCAATCCCTGAGTCACATAGGATATCTTGGGTGGGTTATGTTGACTGTAGATGAGCAGGTAAGACACTGTCCATAAACTTAGAGGAGCACAAAGTGATTGTGTCTGCAACCCAAATCTGAGCATGCATCAGCATGGACAGATTAATATCCTAAAGAAGACCAGCATGTGAACATGTCTGACCTCACAGCACTAAGATTGTTGATGGCAAGAATACTGTTCTCCCTTATTGTTAGCAAATACTTAAGGATTGTATGTGTGAAGAACAATTGTATTCTGGTACAAGAAACATGTTGAAAACTTTGTTTATGGTTACTGAAGAGAGAGCTCCTGAATAAAGATCATGTATGTTTTCAGCAGTAGTACTTTTATTCAATTTGCAAAGCTCTCACAGCAGCTTTTCAAAATCCTAATGTCTGTAGCATGAATTCCAAGTTTTAGTAAATTAAGTATCTACATAAACTCCAGTGAAACTCTTGTCTAATTCTAGAATTATGATCCTCCAGCAATCTTATTTGAACACTTTCCTACTTTTACAACAGTTTTCCAAAGAGTTTATACTCCAGTATGACATGTTTTAAGATTAGTTTAATTTCGCAATTCTTCTTCATGGGGATATTCTATTATTATGTCTATTGTTAAGACCAGTAACATAGGGGGACTAAGGAAAAACAGCTTCATTAATTTTGGATGTCCAGTGTGAGATATCTAGGACCATTTGCAGACTTCATAGCATTAAAAGCTATTTAGGGGAATTAAACAGTGGAAAATTTCAACTTCAAAAGTAAACAAAATCTGAAATATGTTGGCTCACAATTAAAATACTTCAGTAATGAAATACTACCGTACTACCTCAGGCAGCTGTAGCTCATAATCTTAATATTCCCATCTTCCTCTGTACCACAGGCTTTCTGAGCAAAACAACAGCAGTAAGAAAGGATTGCTTTATACAGTCCCTGACTACAGCATTGAAGAATACATAGCCTTGCTGGAGAGTTCAGCACATGATGAGGCATTAAGCAATGGGGGGGGAGGAATCAGAATAGAGTTTTTAAGATATTGTTGCTGGGTATCTAAATTAAAATGTTTTGGTTCTCAAGTGTTTGATTTTAAGAAAAATGTATAGACAGCTGCTGCATACAAGAACAACCTAGCTGAAGCTTTCTCCATTTCTTAAGGTAGGAGAAGTATTGTTAACTGAAGACTGAACTGAAGACTGAACTGAACACCTTCAAAGACAAACTCCCATCAGCTTCAAAAGCATTAGTGAGCACTTACCCCTTCAGCAAAAGGGGCCTCCGAGACTCAAGTCAGGTCCCTAAAAAAAAAAAAAAAAAGAGCGCATACGTAAAAGCTGAGATCAGACAGAGGTATGGATCCACTTTCTCACCACAGTGCACAGCCCTTCAGAGCTCGCTCAGGTGGTTCCTCTACTTCCCACTGTGCCCACCTTCAGTTAATACCTTGATCCCCCATCTCCTGAGTCTTAAGGATAGAAAGGCAGTGCTTTCTGCTCTCTTTTTGACCCACAAGAAACTTTAGGCTTCTTAACACTCAGATAAATGGGAGTACAGCAGAGTGCTTTCTTTTCCCATTGATCAAGTACAGTTAGTGCTTCAAACTTTTCCCCCCTTACAAGGGGGGCAGAGGGTTTGAAGATGGCACAAACCATTAGAGTGAATATAGCCTGAGAGGACCAAGTCTCTCTGTCAAATCTGACAGAGCAGTGACTGTGCCTTGAGTAATTTTCAATAGATGAGTGAATTGAGAAAAGCCAGCTATTTGAAAACAGGATTAAAGGTGTTAGCCAGGTCTGGCTCTACAACAGATAAAAAAATATTTAAGCTATCAAAAATGACTGAAGAGCACCAAAAGCAAGTGAGTATGTATCATCATTGCTCCTACTTTGATTTCTCAAGTCCCATGGGGGTTTTGTCTGGTATCATTTATGTGGACCCAGTGGGGGAAAGAAGAAAATGAAAGAAAGGAGCACAACAGCTGGATAAAAATGGGGAAGAAAGGAACAAAAAAAAGGCAGGAAAAGAACAGGAGATAGAAATTTGGTGTCGTTGAAAAAGTAGCAGGACAAGGGCAGCAAAAGAGAGAAAAAAAGCTAAACAGAAGCAGGATTTAACAGGAAAGAACAGAAATCTGAAGTAAAAAACAGCTATGCTGCAGGCATAAGGGACAATCTGACCTACCTGGGATCACACCCCACACATCCAGAGCTGGCTCCACTTCAGCTTCCCAGGGCCCTCAGGCTCTGGCCCAGCAATACCATAATGGTGTCAGTCTCCAACTTCCCACAGGCCCATGGCCCAACCTAGTCACAGCCCACCCCTCTTCCCCAGGGATGTGTTCCATACTAGAGCTGCCCCAGGGCCCTCTAGCTGCTCTGCTCCCCCGAGATCCCTCAGTCTATGTCGTGCCCTGATGATAATCTTCCCCACCTTGAGCTCAGCTACCAGTTCTGGCATGAATTGTGTGGGTGATTAACTCCTCTAATTTCCACATGTTTCTGAATGCCCCTCCCATTCCCACAAGAGTTCTGCTTCATTTGCTGCAGAAGGTGGGGGTGACTGCATAGACTACAAGGGGAAAAAAGTTGTGTAGAGAGGGTGAAGAAAATGCCTGTCTTTTAGCAGTTCTTCCTTTTTTCATCCTTCCTATTGAAGAACCCCACTTGCCCTTCACACTGGGTTGTTCCCAGCAACCAAGTACATAACCATGGCAAGAATGAACCTCTCAAGGAAATAGGGTGGATTCTTCCATTCCATAGCTCACATGGTGTCAGTTGATACAGGTGGAGGTGTTCCCTAAATTGCATTGTCTTTGGTAGACAGATTAAATTAGGAATGACTGCAAAAGAAGAAAATGTCCCTGAAGTCACTAGATATGAAATAATGAGAGACATGTCTTCATACTCCTGCAGGCACATTGGCTTAGGGGTGTAGAAACAAACTTTCTAGAAATTGTAAAGAGGTTTGTGAGTAAAATACAAGTCCACAGTGCACCATCAGCCAGTTTATTTGTTAAATGTGGGTCCTATGCTAAACTAAGCAAATAATCCACAAATCATTGCTTATAATGGACAGATTCACACCAATGTGTGAGACTGATCAATCCCATGATATTCAGGACTTGTCAGCAGTTGTTTTGAAGTGTCTCAGAAATTAAAACAGAGATATAAAGAAAAGTGGGAGATGAAGGAGCTTCAAAGAAATGTATGGAATGTACGTACGTAATTTGCCACTTCAGTTAGTACCAATTGTAGGATTTTCAAGAACAGAAGAGTGTAAGAGGATTCAGCTGTAAAAAAATTTGTACTTTATATAGCGCTAATATTTCTGAAATAAAGAGTAAAGATGCATTACAATGTTTGTGATAAAGTTCCTGGTTTTCTGTTTAATTGTTGTCAAAATCCACTGAATAGTGTTATTTAAAAAACAAAAGTAATGTAGCTTAATCCCACTGAGTATTTATTTTCAGGCCAAAATACTGTGCGTGATTTATATATTATTATCCAGTTTTTCTCCAGTAACTGATAAACGCTAAATGCTTTATCAGTCTGGCATTGCTGATGGTTTTGCCACAGGGTTTCCCAGACTGCTTGCTCTGCATAGCTGCATGAAAGATTTAAGTGGTCGTGATTAGGTGGAAATGTTAACATTCTTCATGCCAGATCAATTAAATGTCTGATCAGAAGAATAAGCCCACATCAGATGTATGAATGCTTTAGCAAAATTCACACCAGAACTTTTAAATTCATGATGCATTCCTTAGCTCTACCCTTTCCAAGTAACAGAAAACTTTTTGTCCTGCTGCAATACTCCTCCACAGGATGGTAAAACAATATTAGATGCATTTTTTTAATAACAATATGGAAAAAATTGCATGGAAAACTGGGTAATTTTTCTGTAAAAAATTGGAATTCCCCTCTTAAATCTTTAGAACTGCACTGCTTGTTGAGCCAAAAATGATTGAGAAAGTGCTTAGGGAACCTAGACATGCCCATTTTCCTGCTCTTTTCAGGGTTCTGGTTTTGGTCACGGTTGGAGGCAGAATATGGCATTACATGGGTCTTGTTTTGATCCAGCATGGCTGCTTTCTCCTGTCTTGGAGTGTTGTACTTCTTGGTAATTCTTGGCAATTCTAGTACAATATAATCCTCTCCAGTTTTAATGTGGGTAGGTACTTCCTAGAGTTGAAAAACTAGAAACAAAAGCATTTTAAACGTTTTGTTTTGTTTTGGTTTGTAAAGAACAGGTGAACTCACTCAATAGAAAACCAACAGGAACGTGTACAGAAAGAATGCACATTCCTAGAAGTGATGTCCCCTCATCCTAGTCATGTTAATATATTTTATACTGTCGAAATAATGACAGGGAACTTATGATCAGATGTAAAAGTGGTAGGGAGAGGTAGCTCTCAAGTGTCAGAGCAATGCTACTATGAAAATTAAACCAACCAAACCAGAAAGTAAAAAGAAAGTGAGTAAAAGGAAACTTGCATTCCTTGAATTACACAAAATGCTACAATGACACAATTACAGTAAGACACAGAAGCATCTCTACTGAATGGCAAAAGAAATACTGGAAGTAGCCAAGAAAACTAAATAGGGAGTTCATGGTACGGATGCCAGAACAAACACAAAGGAAGAAGAAAACCTCCAAGAGAACACTGCTGCACTTGGATTATCATACAAGAAGACAGAAAAATCCAAAGATTAATAAAATTCAATCCCTAGAAGCAGCCTACCCACACTTGGTAGAGAGGGAAGATAATGGTCCTGGTTTTCAATATGCCATACATATGGGAAAGGGCAGCATTTCTTCAGGCAGATGTAAGTGTTTAAACTGGGTGCTACACTGTGAGTTGGGGAGCTATTTTAAATTCTTCTGATAAAGAAGAAAATCAGAACCGAGCAGCTGCTTATCAGGCAGGTTGTTCTCAGATGCAAAAGCACCAAATCACATCACTACAGTAATGTGATACTGCATCAAAAACACTGCAGTTGCTCCACAACACAAGCTGATGTAACTTTGCATTCAAAGTAAAATCATATTAGATAGAATGACACAGGACGGTGACGCAACATAAACAAGATTATGCATTAGCTTCAAGACTTCATTAAAATCATAATGCCATGGTGACTATGCTGAGTATATTCACATAAATGTTTATTTGAATTTTATATCTTGTTTAATCCTTATAGAAAAATCTCTTCAGCTAATCTTGGGAGAGAATGCGAGTAAAACTCAAACACAAGCTATAGCAGAGGCTAAACTATTTCAGAGAAACCTAAATCCCTGTAACATCTAAAACTGTTCTCAGATGCTGAATTACCTGTCAGTGGAGGAAAAACTCTTGGGAAACTCTTTTTCTTCTGCTGTAGTATGATACCATTCAGTACATGGTGCAAGTATGAATGCAAGCACGAATCTGTAGGCTCAGGACTCCGAACTCACCTACAAACATTGAGGGACTCAGCACAATACAGGATAAATGGCCAGATAAGCCTTTTTTTTTCTTCTTTTCTTTTAATCAGTCAAATTTGCTGCCAGCTTGCCATACAGATTTAAATAAACATCCCAAATAGAAGCTGAAGTCCAGGTCTTTTATTGAACTTAAGAACCTTAAGTGTGCAGTGTTCATGTGGATTACAATTCAGAGCCTGACATATATTCAATCTTAGTTAAGACCCAGTTATTTTTGTTGGCAGCAGAATTAGTGCTAAAATCATAACACATTCCAGTTTTCTCATTCTATTCCGGTTTAGTTTATGGATTATCTAAAAGGATGTCCATATACAGTTCAGTGAAAGTTAACAGGTCAAACTACAACATCCCTGAAACTCCACCAGTCAGATCTCAAAACTGTTTCAAGCTAACTTTAGTAATGCCTGAGGTACTGAGACACTAGTTTATTTGTTTAGGCAATAATTGTCCTTTGCCTGCAGAGAAGTCCTAAAATTGCTTCTATGTTTAGAATCAAGATTGGTCTGTTAAGGCTGCTTGTCACAAAGTTTCACCTCTTTTTAGAACTGTTTATTCCCAGTACCCTATTTCCCAATTTAGTCCATTATGGAGCTTGATTGATGCATCTGCCTGACACAATACAGCAAGAACACAAGAATCTTTTATCAGATGCCTTAGGCAGTACAATTACTATTTAAGGGTTACAGTGACATTGTTTGTTAAAGGTTTATTGCCTGCCTTTCTAAACAAACATTATTATTTGTATCTATTTGGTTTTTTACTGTCTCAGTCAGGGGAGAAAACACTGAAAATACATTAATGTAAAAGTACTTAGAGACCCACACTTTTCTCTCAGCAGACACATGACTGGTTCTTCCAGATGGTTCTGCTGGAAGTTACTACTGTTAGTGGGATTCATGTACACAAATTAAATAAAAAAAAAGAAATTCGTTTCTGATTTTGTTCCATTGGCTAGAATAAGGAATGATCTGCCTCTTCAGTGATGGAAAATATGGTACTATTGCTCTGTAGCCACAACTGTAACAAATATTATCTGTACGAAGGATGAATCAGAGCAGTTACAGCTGCAGAAAAATAGACTAGGAAGGGGACTTAAAAAGTCATCTGGTCTATCTCTTGGCCTAGGATATCAGCTCTATCCCTATTATTCCTGAAAATGTTTGTTCGGCTTGTACCTGAAGACCCTCCAGACCTGGGATACCCAAAACTTCCACAGACAATCTTTTTCTGGTGATTAACTACCCCAAACTCACTACCTAGTGATTAAGAATAAATCTTCCTGGCTGTATTTCAGGTCTATTCTTTCTTGCCACAGCTGACATGGACATGGAGGTCAGCTGATTACTTTCCTTTTTGCAGCTCTTCATTCACAAGCAGCGACAGTGTAAGTCCTTTGAGGGACATGGCTGCACTCTTTCTCCTTAGTGCCTGCAACTGGCTGCAAGGGACTACTCCACAGTTTCAGAAACATAGCTTAGGGACAGCCATGGTGGAATGGAAAAGGAGCAGAAGATGAGATAAAATCTTCTTTATGACTGAACGCAGTCCTTTAGTTCTCTTCATCCTGCTCATTCTATTCCTTTTAAGTTACAATGACTTATTCCTGTAGATAACTTCACACCCAAACATCTGGCTACAAGAGCTGCAGGAACACTTAACTCTCATTTAAACTAAAACCGTAGCCTTTGCAAATATTGAAATCAATAGCCAAAATAATAAATAAATTCACAGGTGTATGCATATAAAACATGAAGCTGATTTTACCAGCATTTTGGTTTTTCTAGACGCTTTAAATATCTGCACCTCTCCATTAATTTTCACAATATTTTCGGGGAGTACCAACATTTTTATTATCCTTTAAACAATGTGTTAACAATCATATTAACAATCATATTCCATTGTGCATTTATACTTCAACAGTCATAACCTGAGAGATTTCATAGTAGGATTCACAGCATTTACCAGCAGCCATCTGATTTTTTTGATCCATTGCTTTGGTAACGGGGAAACACAGAAGTCTGCATTTCTTGGCAAATTATTTAAACTTATACTCACTAGACTGTGGCCCACTCTCAAGCATGGTCATTACTATTACAGCAAAAGAAAAGAGTGTGTGTGTTGCTGTAGAATAGTCCTACAAAGGCTTTCTTAAAAGACAAGGACAGTCAGTTGGCAAGAACATCTTTTTTCCAGGCAGCCAAAATCTGTGCCAACTCCTGTGCCACCCTTCACTGCTCTCCTGTTGGTTTGGCCTGGTGTTTGGTGTTTGCAACAAAACAAAATTTATTCATTGTGGTTATCCATTTTAAATTAACATATCTGTTCCTGCTACCATTTTTTTTCAGGTGCTATATAAATTTCCTGTATTATCATATCTTAGCTTCAAACTTTTCCTGCTCTAACACCCTTCTTCCCCATTCATTTCAGAAATTGTTGCTCCTATCCCTACACCTCCCACCTGACAGCACCCTATCTCACATGCTCTCCCCAGTTTATCTCCACAATAAGATTGGCTCTTTGACCTTCAACTAAGTTCCTATATTCTGCATTTTCATCCTTTTTCATAACCATCAGCAACGTTCCCATTCTGTATGGGGCGTGTAGTTTCTGGAATTTGTGTCCTACAATCTCAGCTTCCTTAGCTGAAATAACTGAAAAGACAATAAAACATCATCTTGTTAGTCTTAGATATTAAACTTCCTGTCCATAAATCTCGAAACTTTCAATTTGGTGGGACTTGCACCAACATTTCATATGGGTGCCTGTTGTAGCCAAGCGATCCAACAAATGTCTACTTCATTCAGTATCTCATCTGGTCTGACCAGCACAAATAGACAGAAGACTCTGCTCAGAAAAAGAAATTTAATTTGTCCCTTGCCACAGAGTCCTAAAATTCCACCCCTTGCCCCACTAGAATTAAACGCTCAGTGAGCAAAAAGTGTCCACACAATTTTAGAAATAAAAGTGATGGACTGACGTAAATCAGCACATTTTGCTCAGAAGCAACAAAGCCCCACCAAGGTGATATCAATAGCAGCTAAGGAGTTGGTGTCTGCATTTGCAAGACACTTTTCAAAGCAAATCCACTGCATCTAGAAGTCTGCAGTGTCTTTTCTGTTCTCACCTTAATCTTTTTTCCTGCCATCTGATTGTTCCACAGTCAATATGAGTAACCTCCCAGCTGCAAACACTGAGATCGAAGGATGTGCTATTGCCAAAAGCTGTTTGTTAACGAAACATTAAGATGTTTTGGTCTGCAATTCCAGCTCTAGGTGGCTGAAACGTTTAATGCCTTCCTAGAAGCCTAAGTTTCTATTTAAGATAATGGAAACAACTGACATGTAGCAGAGCCCTCATAGACAGCATAGTGTCTCTATTTATAGCTAAAACAAAAGGTATGATTTGAACGAGAGGGTCTTGTTTGCTGTTTACTAACACTGGGAAAGGGTCACTGCTCCTAACTACGCTAAGTCAGAACTTACTTTTCTTTCTAGATTCAATCCCTAAAAGGAAAGCTGCTAGAAGCAACAGTAGCAGGGAAGCTATGCAAAAGATGAGCAGTATGTCTGTTATCTATACTAAATTTTATGCAAATTCATTTATCTTTGTGGGTTTATTCCTGGAACACTATGCCAAATATTTAGAGTTAAGTTTTTACTAGGAAACTCCTTCAGATTAAATGTGCCCACTTCAAAAGTATTCTCAGCTGACTTTATGTTCTGCTGTAACTAACAGAACCTAGCTGTTAAGTACTTAAGAAAGTGTAAAAGTACTCACAAATTCATTTATGCATCAATGTTAAAATGGAAATTCTGCCTAATCTATAATATAATATAATATTTCTGTGCAAATTTCAAAGTTACAGCAGATCTAATGGCATTACACCACCATTGTATGCAAAACTGCCCTTTAATGTGTAGTCCTTATTCCAACATTGCCTCAATTTCTGTTGCAAGTCTTCCTACATATGAGTCATACTGCAATTCTGTGTCTTTCAAATATTTTCCTTTAACTTGGATGTAAAGCTTATAAAGTTAATGTACAGTCTTCTGCATTCTACAAGTGTTTGTATTCTAGTTCAGATTCATTTGTGGCAGGTACTGAACACATGTAAATATATTCACTGACTAAATTTTGGTAATTATAAAAGCTCATGAAAATTTAAACTGGTGGGAAAGCATGTCAATTAATTTATTGTTTTCTACTGGCTAGGTAAGCCTAAAACCACCACATTCAAGACAGCTACTGGATATACAACATGGCAGCTTTTCAGATTAGGACTTTGATGTTTCTTTGTATTTCCAGTAAAAAACGGTGAATTTCTACCTGCAATTGTAGGAACTTCTAAAAGACTACACATTAGATAAATGCAGGCTTTAGATTCCCGATGTACCATTAAGCTCCTTTGTGGATTCCGTTTGTGATCCCTACACTCATCTTCAACTATTCATCCCTTCATAAACACCAGTCTTCAAAGGACTGTGTTTTGAAATAAGGATTATTTGACTTTGGGTTCTGCTTCTGTTCAAGGGGATGGGTCATCCTACGACCTTGCCCACATTTGAGCGAAACTCACATTCTGGCCTTTCTAAAGAGATAATAATCACATCCTGCTAAGAATAGCTCTTTTTTTGCTTGAAGTAAAGAACACGTTAATACTGTTTCACTTGATACAGTCTTCTCTTTCTTTCATTTCAGCAGCCATTCATCAATGTCCTCAAAGTACTACAATTCAGTTTATTTGTGGTATTCCATGTAGATTAGGATAATAAATTTTAGATGATCGCTTTTCAGAAGCAGAGATATTACTGCCTAAATCTAACAGGGAGGAGAACCCTTGTAAAAAGGAGGAACTCTTGTTTTAAAAGGTCCTTTGTTTTAAGAGCTGGCATAGTTATTAAAAAAAGGTTAAATTTATGTTCTTCAAATATCCTTAGATATATTAAAACTTTGTAAACGAGGTTCAACATTTTCCAGGCAATTATGTATTTGTTTGTTAAGGATGTTGTGTTTCATTCAGCAATGAAAGCACCATTTCACACTTTGCTGTCTGTATTCTTCTGCTTTCTGAATTCACAGATTTGAAAGTGGTTTGTTTTTCTTTTTTATTCTTTCAGATGAGATTAATCTGTGTATGTGTGTGTGCTGGGATGACAGCTATTGTGTTAATTTTATAGTTGTTGAAGCTATTACTCCAATAAGATATCAGAGTACAGTTAATATACCTAAGGTCACTGTGAGATTTTTTTTTACTTTTAAACCATCATTAATCCTTTAATAAAATAAAATTTTGTGCCCTTGAAAAATTACCCCTGCAACAGTGAACATTTCTTGACAGAAAGCCTTACCGTGGGAAAAATGTAGCGAGGTGATTGTTCCCTTAACTAATCACTGCTTTTCTAAAGAGGAAAACATAGTATCTTTAGCAGAATTGTAAAGAGTGGAAAACAATTTCTGACCTTTCTCTGACTCTCTTTCAGGTCCAAGGGAAGTCTGCTTCAGTGCCATAGTGGATAAAATGAAGGTAAAGCAACCTGGAAGAGATGTGTCAGCCAGTATTTAGCAGGAAAATAGAAGGTTCCAATGTTCCTGCTGGTGGGACTAGTATATGAGGTGCATTAACTTTCACTGTTTTCTGGTATAGTTTGTCTACTGTTCCTTTCCCCTTCCAAGGAGCAAAGGGAAAGGGATGTTGCTGGGGACTTTACCTTAAAGCTACAGACATATTGCTTGATAAGAATGTCTTCTCAGTCTTTGGAAATCAGGAAACTTGACCTAATATTAGAAGAATGTTCAGAAAACAGCTCTCATACACAAACTGTTCTTTAGCTGTAAAACAGTGCTGCCTTCATCGTGGTTGAAATTAAGTAGCAAACAGAGATAGGCCCTTTATCGAGCTTCACATGCTAGCCAAACACATATACATACTGAATTTCCTCCATAAGGCCATTGGAGACAATTCCTTAAATGTATTCTTTCCCTGCCTTCTTTGTAGTCTATTGCAAAGCGATGGATTACCTTGACAACAGGCACCTGAACCTTCTCCTTGTAATTTGTTCTTTTTTGGTTGAGAATTACAGGTTAGGGTCGAGCCATTCTGGGGCCAGAGTAGACTGTAAAGAACACCCCCAATGGATTAGTCCTAATTTATTTGACCCAGGTGTTCCTGTAATTATGACACACTGAAAAATTTTGCAGTGCTTTAATGGCCCTTAAACTTACATTTCCACCTGCTCTTTCTGGCAGCGTGGCATTGCTCACGTTCCTTATGATCTTTTGTTTATTTAGGTGTGTTTCTTTGTTTCTGTATCTAATTTAGCACATTTTAAAAAAGAGGGCATAGTAAAATTTAAAAGGCTGGTAGTGAGAGTTTCTCACATTACCACCACGTGCACTACTAACACGCAGGTGTACACCAGAGGAACAGGTAAAGTATGGTGTGAATGATACCCATAATGAATGTTTCCCCAGATGCAATTAAACATCTGTTATATACACTATGTAGCTGATTTCTTTCTTGCATCACTATCAGAATAAGTTAAAGCAGAAACCCCAGGGAGTTCCCTTAAGCATCCATGTCTCCTTCCCCGGAGTGAAAGACAACCTCATTTTGCTAAATAATCCGATATTTTCTCTGTGAACTTCAGCAGTAAGGTCTTTAGATGTCTGATGTCAGAACCCACTTAGAGTTATTGTGTTCTATGCTCCAAAGGAAACCAGTTCTGCGCATTTTAAAGATTGTCCAAGCGGTTCATAATGCGGTTAATGTAAACAACAACACTTTCATCGGGAAAGCAGGGAAAGAAACCAGGCATGAAAAAAATCCAGGAACAGAAGAGAGAAGGCTAGCAAGTTGAAGCTCAAAACACCCCCTTTAGGCTAGAATGCTTTTCCATAATGGCTGTGAACCAAAAGGCCTGGAAGAAGTCTGCCCATCAGTGTCTTCCTAAGAAAAGTTGCATAAATAAGTTTCTGTAGCCTAGCAATTGCTTACAGCTGGCATAGGCCAAAATCTGTTCATTTGTAATGCCCTGCACCTGTTACTTCCCCAAAACGGTAAAAAAACCCCAGCAAGAATCAAGATTATCTTACAGAGTTTCAAATACACATCAACTTACCTTCTACATTAATTATGTCTTTTAATCTCAGGGCATTCTGACAGCTCTTTGGAGTACAGTATTGCTGGTCATTCTCACTGAGTATGATTCCTTCCATTAAGCCAAACTTGGGCAAAGTATTTTTTATTAAACCCCAGTCTACCTAGTGGTTGATTCTGGCTTCAAACTAACCTTGGTTGTGCTTGTCGATGCTTTTGGTTTGTGTTATAGCTTCTGTTTTCAGCAGTATCTCACCATCATATTCTTTTCAGGTGTAACCAGCCCTCTATATTGACTTTTAAATCCTGTTCCCGTTGTACCATCCCAAACCATTCAATTTTACATCTTTGTCCTTCAGAAAAGTCCTTTCTCTTCCTCCCCCAGCCTTCTCTTATGCATCTGCTCACAGTTCATCAGGAATTGTGGGCACTGATGCTGCTAAATGTACAGAAGAACTTGCTCACAGCCTCACCACGGCTGCATTTCAGTACTGTGACTGTTTATTACTTTACTGAGATTCACCTGCTTTGTCATCTTGGCATTTATGAGTCTGAATTGATCAATAACCAATGTAATAAAGAGCACCATCATTTATTCAGGCATGTCTGACACTTGCACAGTGTTAATAGTGGGCTAAGGATTTTAACTCTAGATCATGCAAAGTCATGTCTTCCAATTCATCTAACCTACTTAGTATCCCATTTAAGAATGTGTTGAAAAGCGGCCATGATTTCTTGTCTTCTTGTTTCTTACTGAACACTGACCTGAAGCTATGTTTTTATAGGCTCCTCCTAAAGGAGTCTTTGTAAAATTAATGAGAATATCTTTTAGCCCTATTTTCTTTCTTCTCTCTCCTCAGTTTTTGATGAAGTATGACATTCTGGCTTGTGGCCAGAAATTCACACGCATTTTTCCAACAAGTTCGTATCAGTTTGATTTTTCAAGCTTGTAACTTTCTGAAAGAAGCGAAATAAGACCAAACATGTATAGAGAACTGCAAGCAAAAAATACTACAAATGTATTTTGGAGTTCCTTACTTACTGTTACACCCTCTTAACATAACCTCTGCCATCACTTGCACTTCCAGAAATGGAAGTGCAGCAGAGCAGAATCTATCTGTGCAGCTAAAGGGAAAAATACCAAAAGCAGTTGGGTACACAACAGCACAAGGTCCAATCCCATGCTTCTTTTATTATCAGTATTGGGTTGAGTTATTTTTTGCTTTGCTTTTGCAGTTAGCCACCATGGATTCATCTGATAACCAATAACAGATATTAAGACACTCATCACATAGCAGGAAGAGTGTGATGTCTTCAAATTGCACACTTGCAGACCATTCCGCAATTTATTTTTTTATACCAAGGAGAAGATGTTGGCAGGAGAGAAGTCTGTGAAAACTACAGAAAAAAAAAAAAAGGATTTTCTGTTATTTTATACAACCTAAGGCCAGTCCCCTTTCACCTGAAAGGAACCTTGTTCACACTGTGGTCTGAGACCATCTTGCAGAGACAGCCAGAGCTCAGCTTGGGCAGAGTCTGGAGACTTACACTGAAATGCTCCCCTGATCCGGCTTATAGCACCAGTATGGACACCTCCAGAGAAAAGTGAAAAAGTAAAGACCCATACTAGAAATAGGAAGAGAAATGCAAAGTATGAAGGCATTGAAAGTGGAGGACAAGATTGACCATGCAGCTTGGAATTCAAGTATTTTAGCTAGTCAAAATTCACAAGGTATTCTGTTTGTTTATCTATTTTTGGTTTTATTTTTTACATGAGAACATTATATCCTTCTTGTGAAAATGTACTATCTCCTCCTCCTGTTGGTGTAAGAAGAACACGCAAAAACTATGCAACAGACATGGAAGGAAAAAATCATTTTTAGCTGCGATTCTTTCCCCTTTCATGAAAACCTTTCCTATGGTGAAAATGGAAAAATGAGAAAGAGGGAGAAGAAAATAGTAGGCAGAACAATAAAAACGCCAAGTTTATTTCTGGGAGAGAAAAGAAAATAATCAAAACTTGCAAATTTCTATAGAATAAAACAAGGCTGTTCCTCTTTCAAAATGGCAGATCCTGTCCAGGTGTTACAACAACTGTTTCCATGTTTTAACTGGTTTGGGCTCCTCAAGTTTCTAGAGTGTTGCAAATGAAGAAAACACAACAGAACTCATGCTCACGATTTCCAAGGAGGAATAGCACTCCTAGAGTCTTAAAGAATAACATTCTAAAGCACATATACAAGTTATCTAAGGTCACTTTTGCAGTGTGTTAAATATAATGCGTGTTCTCCCTGCATGCTCCATAAAAAGTGAATGCGTGCTGCTAAAGAAGTCTGGCTGCTAAGAATGAGGCAGTGTGGGAAAGAGTGCCAATAAAAAAAGAAATTAATCTTCCGCAGTTTCCAAAGCTTTGGTATTGCTGCCCAACACTCATATTCTATGTACTTGTATGATAGAATTTTAGCCACACTAATTGCAAATTTAGACCAAAGAGCTCCATCCCCTCACAAATTATTATCCATATATATAATTTTCTTGTATCCGGGTGAGCTACTATGATATCTGCTTTTTACTTTACAACTCAAAGAAAGAAAAGAGAAGCTCACAGTCCATGCACCCTTACAGTTACAGAGCTTGGCAGAAATTACCATTATCCTGCCCCATGTATAGAGCTTTCACTGAGAGCTCCCTTCATCCAGTAAATGAAGATGAATGCTTATTAGGAAAAAAAAGGCTTGCTGTGATCAACTTCCCAAAAATAATCAGAGTGAGGCACGCAACCTGAACATTAGGGCTCTTAATGGCCGCTTTGCAGTGAACTGAGGAAGGCTAAGGATCCTTGGCTGCTTGCACTGAGTCATAACTTTTTAAACAAGGCCCTAAGTCAGAGCTATCAGTCCTGTGGTGCTGTTTTCCTGGCTCGTGATAAGCCTGTCTCTTTCTATCCCCGGCTTGGGCCTGTGATTTAACATAGCAATGACAGCAATTGCTAGCCCCAAAAACACCCTCAGCAGCTCTCATCTAATACAAATCGCTTATTCTTTGAGAAAGATGAGTGAGTCATGCAACTAACAGACAGCACATTAAGAGTACATTGTTAAAGTATGCTTTAATTAGTTATGTGGCATATAATGACGTGGGGTCAAATAATAATTTAATTTTTGTACACTATCCTTTTTTTGTACATTACCAGTGGACCACCCTCTGTGATGAAGGATCTCCCAATAACATACAGGATACTTACTGGAGAACATGAGGAAATTCATTATTATTTTTCCACAATAGCTCTTTACGTGGTTTTGAAGGTTTTTTTTGTGTTATGTAAGTGACTTTAAAAGCTGCGGCCCAAAACTTTGTAAAATATCATTGGAAAAAAGAAAAGAGATGAAAACCCCATGCCATAAAATTAAATGTGCTTTTTAAAACAAAGTATAACATACCACTTAGCTATTAATTCTTACTTCTGCATCATAAAAGCCTGAGGCTATCCCTATATATATCTAAGCAAAGTGTAGTTGGTTCCCGGAAGAAAAACCTTTGGTTTATTTTTGTTATACCAAGTAGTGTAATAGTGCCAATATTTAAAAAAAAAAAAAAAAGCCAAAAAACACTCCAGAGTGTCTCCATATATAAAATGGATTTATTTTAAATAGTACAATAGCAAATAAGGAAAAGCATTTTGAAAAAAAAAGTAAAATAAAATGTGTCCTGCAAGTGGAAAAGTCCACAATAAACTCTGAAATTTAACTCTTCAGATTTTGAGCTAAAGACTTCTCTAAGAACAGGAGATAATATTACCTTGTAATCAGATCAGAATTAATGATCAGGCCACTGAAATCAGGGGTTCATAACTTTGATGTCAGCAAGTTTAGATTTTTTACACATCAATTATTCTGCTGCTCACATTCTCTTTACAGCACTTTAAGAGACTGAAGAGCAATGACACAAGAATTTGGAGATAAATCTGCAGATGTGTTGATTTCAGCTTCTGGAGCTGAAGTCTATCTGCGTACGTACATACACTATTCTCTTGGGCTCTAGAGTTTTGTATAGTATTGTACCAGCCCTAACTAAGACAGTCACACAAGTGACACCCCTGTGACCTCCACAGACTAGAATCCTGTAGACACACAAGGAGTCACTCCCTGTAGAGCCAATTACAGGAACTGAGTCCTGGGCAAAAAGGACATATCATTATTATTGTTATCTCTTAAGGAAATGAAGGCTCACTTTTGGTCATTCTCATCAGTGACCTACAGTGTCAGTGGTGGGATTGTGTGAAGATTGACAAGGTGTCCTCAGAAGTGTTCTAGAAGATGGAAATCAAGAAATTATAATACTTGTGTGGTATTGGTAGCACTCTCCCCCTTAGGAATGTGGCAGGCTTAGCTTCTTTCCAAAGCAATTTTTATGGGACACATTTCTTCTCATTTAATTAATATTTGACCAATATCTGCATTTAATCACTCTCCAACACTCAGACCCAGCACAGTCATAGAATCATTTAGGTTGGAAAAGACCTTTAAGACCATTGAGTCCAACCATTAACCCTACTCTGCCAAGTCCACCACTGATGATGAAAAGATGAATACTGACACTGTTAAAATGGAAATCCAACTCCTGCCATACCAATCCTCACATGTATTACTCTCATGTATAAAGTCTGCCATTGTCTTCCACACCCTTATCATCCTGCTAGACTAATAAGTCTAGAGTTGAATTTCTTTATAAATCAGTTTGGATTCTCAAACTGTCACCCTATGTATCTTAATATGTGAAAGCAATAAAAAAGCTTCTTACCTCCTACACACTGTTTTGTAATTGTTGCCACTGTGCCAACAGATCCATTTTACAGCATTAGTCTTGACACATAGACTACTTCATAATCTAAGCTGTAGTTACATGATTGATTGCTCCTTATGTTTCTCCCTAAATGTGATGCCATCAGGATCTGTTGATAGGAATTTTGTCTTCCCAGGATCTATGGACTTTGGACAAAGACTCTCACTTTCTGAACTTTTTCAGTCCTTCAGGTAATTCCCACAGCAGTCATTGAGGGTGTTCACTCTTTTTCAAAGCCCAGATATATGAATATAGCACATGTATCTGGTACCAGTTTACCAAATCTGATGGATTGTTTCATTAAAAACTAAGAATGATAATATTTTCAAGGTTTCTGAAAAGTTTTTTTCAACTTATATAAATCCATCCCAACTAAACATTCTTCATTCTTTCCAGTTTCATTCTTTCACATTTCCTCTTTGTCTAAAACTACAGCTGGTGTTTGAGGGTCAGCAAGGCTGTTTTGCAGCATGTACAAGAATACTTGAGTTAGAACTTTAAAAGCTCAGCATTTCAGTATCATCATTAATGTTGTTTTTTATCATTGCTGACATGAACTAATGAAGTACTAAACTAGACTTGTACTGATTCAGATTAATCAAATTGTCAGTTTCAAGGGCTTATCCTCTCTCCCATTTGACTTATAGGACTCATAATTTTCTCCATCCACAAATTAAGACATATCAGTAGCATATTAAAACATAGTTGAAAGTCAACAGGATAAATTCATTAAAGTACTCCTTGTGATGATATATTTTGTAGTTTTAGTTGAGAAAAGCCATCTTGAAAGTCTCAGTCTGGGTAGTCAACATTGAGGGATTGGTTTAAACAATACGACAGTGTTAAGGAGGTTCAATCCATCCTCCACCAAGGTGTTCCCTTGCTGGTAATAGGAAAAAAGCTCCATATTCACTGTCCATAGAGGCAAATCAAGCATACGGTCTTGCCAACCCATTAATAGAAAGAAAATATGATTTAAATCTTCTGAATATTTTGCATAACATACAGTCACAAGACCAGAGCAAAGGTTAAGGTTGATATAGTAACCAATAATGGCTAATGACCTTCCTTTTTATTTGCAGATTGGCATAGTTTTTTTCCAGGTAGTCCTTCAAAGCATCAGCCTAATTTATTGGTCCACTGGTAAATCTGAGACTAACTCTGTCCACTGAATATAAGTGTTGGCAGTTGCGTTGTCTGAACCAGGTCGCCACGCCTAAAACGGGCAACATATAAGGCAGACTGGCCTCTCAAACTGGAGGACTAAAGACAGAATACCCCTGTAATGTGAAACACTAGATCAATATAAAAGGACCGTATCATAGAAAATAAGATCCCTGATACATGGTAAGGATATCAACACATAAAAATTCTGTGAAGCTTGAATCCATGGATGAATAAGGACTCTGGTTGTTGGGCTGGGGATTGTGTACACTTACTATTAATAAATAATTCATTAGTATGATATAAACACAGTATTGGTTCTCAACAAGACTGTTCTGGATACATTTCTAAAGCATGTGGTGAAGTCAGTGGCACAACTTCAAGTCAATACATCACTCAGGAGTACTGAAAGAGACTTCTTATTCTATTATTACTCTCAAATTATGCTACTCCAAAAGTTAGCTAATTAGCAGCCAAGTACGACAGCTTCATCCTGTGATGGTTTCCTGTCTGTGAAAGCATATCAGTTTAAGTACTGGTTGCTATGATTTAGTATTGTATATCACAAGAGTGGGCTTCAAGGCACTTGCAGATTGTTTTCTTGAGGACTCTTAAGTGTTTTGCTGACTATGTTCCAAAGAGCCTGACTTTTCAGAAAATATGGATACTGACTTGGCTTTAACACATGCAGCAGTTGACATTTACAAAAGAAAAAATAGATGACCAAACTCGGTGTAAAAAAAAACCTGACACACGCACAAAGCACAAGCAAAATCCAAAATGTGGTAATGAAGGAGAAAGAGCAAAGGATTGTAGAATGAAAATAGACTTTGAGGAAGCATACAAAAAAAAATTAAATTGAATTATTTTAAAGAAAGTAGGAGTTGGATGAGAGAAATGGAAATTATGTGGCAAAAAAAAACAGAGCCTGGAAAAGATAGTGATAAGAGAAGGTACATATTTCAGGAAGCTCCCTAGTAGTCATTCAGATTGCCTTTGTCTAACTGGCTTGATTGGAAAGATGACTGCACTGACACTTGATACTGAGCAATAGTTTTTGTACCTTGTCACCAAGGAAAAAAAAAATCTAAGTTGATCACTGCCAGATATAGCAGGTCACTCAAATCAATTTGGTATACTGCTAATAAAATCTTACCACCTACACCAAATAACAACACTGAGTTGTTATTGAGTCTAATAATTAGCAAGTTTCTCTTGATAGTAATTTTGAAAAATGGAATTAAATCCTAAACGAAAGAGCAGCTGAACATAAATTATCTCTCTTTCCTACCTTCTCCTCAGAGATGATCCTCCCTGTATTTCATTAACTGATCTATGCAATTAGCATTTGCATAGAAGCTTTGCCCATGTTACCAATTTCCTTCCAACTTTGAGTCAAAGGCATTAAATATCAAAATTTCCGTATAATCCCACAACTTTCACTAGCTTTGGTTTTATTTGTCTCATAATCTTGATTCATTTGTTTTATGTTAATAAACTTATCTAAGCTAACCGATGAAAGAGACTGTATGAGTCAGACCAATAAGAAGTGGCCTAAATCATGACATTTTGAAAACTTGGTACTGTCTTTCTGTGCTGTGTTTTATCCTTTTGCTTTGCAACAAACAGCCCATCCTCACTTTAACATCAGTCACCATAAAACAGAGAATTTGAAAAGGCAGCCATGAACGTGATACTAAAAAAGTTGAGCTTTCCCTGTTGTTTATTGGGAAATATTAAAAACAACTCACTGAATTTCCAAGAACTCACTTATTTGTGAAATTCTTCATCTGGGTTCCTTACTTGGTGGCTATCAGAGCTGGAAGATCTGTTTACATGTTTTTTATCATCTGTTCATCCTAAAATAGTGTTGCTGGTTTTTTCAGTTATTTCCCTCAAAATTGGAGTTTTCTAAAGCTGACTAGATATGTGCTTTGTGCTTTCCTAATAACTAGAACTTAATACCATAGTTCAAATCTTGCCTCTCATCTCCTAAAAGGCAACTTGTTCAAAAAACATCCCTTAGTTGTCTCTGCTAGGAAGCAGGTACGGTTTTACTAGCAGTGAAGGTTGCTAACAATCCTTTGAGTAGGTTTAGCTGTGATCAAGTCTCCAAGTACAATTATTTTTAACGTAATCAAATGGGATTTGAACTGTCTGACATAAGTGGGTGGGATTGAATACTGCTCTCCTGTGCAGTGACACCTGAGGGCAAGGGTAGATTGAAAAATGGTAAGTCTGATGTGCTCAGGTCGCACAGAGCTGTTTTTTACACTGCACACACAGACCAGTTATGTAGCTCCATTCACATTTAGCTGGGACTACTAAGTATTTGGAAGCCCAAGCAACACAATTAGTATAGTTGTTACTGTCTAATGACGATTACTTTGTTAATATTCTTTATTTTTCCAACATTTCACCTTTATTCAAAAAAACATTTAAGCTTCCTTGAACCTAGTCAAAGATGGCTGACATGCTGACTAACCAGGACCAGTTTTTGCCTCAATAATAAATATGACCTCAATAATAAATATGACTAGTAAAATCATTAGTAATGCATCAGTCAGTAGCAGCATGAACCAGCAAAATTTGCTGTTCTTGACATCTTTCATTTTTTGCTCCAGACACTGTTCTTCAAATATGCCATGCTTCAAGTTACTGGATATTTCCAATTAGAGGAGCAGTCAAATAAGCAGAGAGCCTGTTAGCTAATGTCTGATGAACAGCCATCCACAAAGCCTACCAAAAGCAAGTGGTTTTCATTATTTCCAACAGAGACTGAAAGAAAGTTACAGGATTAAAGAAATTGATTCTAATTATTTAGGATCCCATTCCAAGCGCATATAATAAATCAAACCATAAGTGGCATTGGCTTCACTGAAATACAGCAATCACACCTTTACCACAGAAGAATATGTGGTTAGCCATTGGCAATTTCTTTTTTTTCAGGGGGAATTTCAGGTATGTGATGGAATTCCAGCTACTTGTAGAAAGTCCAGCCACATGGTCATGAATAGCATTTTGTGGCATGTAAACTTTGGATGACTGAGATTTGGTTATAAAATGACGTAACAGTCCATATTGGGAAATCTTTTTAAAGTTGAGTAGTTCTTTTTATTCTCTATATATCAACTTCCTAATGGGTTTTCAACAGTTTGAGCCATTTTCTAAAATTACTACAGCTGCTTCACATTAGTTATGGGGTTTTGATGCTAAGAGACCTCCTGCTTGCTAAGATCCTTAAACTAGATTTTGTTGTTGTTGATTGCATATTCACAGCAAAACACTATTATAAAATGAGAGCTGATATAACTTTTCCCTCCAACCTGGTTCAAAGGCTGCAGAAACTTTCAAAATGTTAATAGCAGAGTTGTATTAGGTGATGCTGCCTCACCCGTTAACCAAGCAAGTCACTTTTCTGAAGCCTCCACTATAATTTGTATTTTCTCCGTCTTTTTTTCACTGTGCATCCAACAGAGTTTATTTTGTATTTGCTTTACAGTTTTTACTATAATAATTATTCCATTAACAAATATATTTAAAAACAGAATCCAGGAAGTTCACCAGTTCACAAGAAATGGGAGGTAGCTTCCACAAGAAGGGAGCAGCACATATGTGAGAGCAGGGAGATTTGGTGGGCTCAGTTCAGTCCCATTCTGTTCACTGAGCATTCACTTTCACCAAAGAGGGGTATACAATACATTCAGTGTATTCAGGGGTATACAACAGTATATTCATCCAGGTCTGACATCTACTTTCACTGTTTGGATTATGAGCAGACAAGGTGAAGAATCAACAACAACCAGGTCCCAGAAGGAGCAATCGAACAATAGGTTTTGGCTAGAATAAAGGTGAAGAGACATGTGATAGATGGAAATAGGTAAGGACTTGCAGGAATACTTGCATCAAGATATAATCAGGAGTAGACCAACCCTGAAAGAGAAATGAACCAAAGTATGTACTTAAACAATCCCCAAATGTTAAACTGATCTTTTCTTTCATGACAACCTAGTGTGTCCACCTCAGCCATGCAAGGGCAGTGATTTTCAGGTGAAAAATTGGAGTTCAGGAGATGGAAAACAGAAGAAGACAGGTGATCTATAGGAAGATTTGCAGAGTTGCTCCCAGGACAGGAAAAGAAACTGCACATGGGTGTTCTCTGTATAACGCTTTCCACGAGAAAAAGGAATGGGTTGGCAAAAGTACAATTATTGTAATGCCAGGGCTTTTTTATTGTTAGTTATTACATCACACCACTGAAGACTTGTTTGTTCGGTGCCAGAGACACGGGACAAAGCACATCTCCTCTCTCTGTTGCTTATCTTTCCTGTTGGGTGCTTCTTGACTAAATGACTGGTAACAAGGGATTAATTGTTAATTGTAACAAGGGGTTAATTGTCAGGTAGCCAGAGAGCAGAAACATCAACAAACAGGGTAGTGAGAGGACTGTCCAGCTGGTACCTATAGCCAGAGTAGGATGAAAAAGTTGATGTAATTCAGAGTAATTTTATAAAAGAATAATTTCAGATAATAGTGTGATTAGGAAATAAGGTATCTAGAAATTAAGTACAGAGAAGGAAAATCAGTGGTTATTATGATGAGAGACTGGAGCAGGTTAAGCCACAGCCATATTTTCACTTCTGCCCAGTGAACCAAACCAATGGATGTAAAACATTTTTGATCTGCAATCTTAAGACTCCAATGAGTTGAATGATTTAGCATTTAACCACCTTAATTTTTGTTGCCAAAGCCTTGATCTTGATAAAGAATTTCAAAGCTTTGACCTGACAGGAAAAGGAATCAAAACAGAGTGTGAAAATAGAATATAATTACTACCCTCAGACTCAGATTAAACACGAAGGAACAATCTCTAATGGTAAAGACTGTGAAGCATACAGCTCAGAAGTGCAGCAGAGTCTCCACTATTTGAGGCTACTCAGAAGAAGTTTGACAAAGGGCTGTTGGTGACAGTGGTGGAGCAGATCCTGCCTGGCAGGAAAGGAATAGCCACCTTCAACAGCACTTAATATGATACCAACCTCCAGGAAGAATTTCTTCTAGTCCAAGAAGAGAAATGCTTAAAAGAGACTCTGAAATCTACAGGGTTTTGCAGTTCTTACTAATCTGGAAAGGGTGTTGTTACTAGTCTGATCTCAAGTATTACTATAGCAATAACCCACGCATGTAAACATGAGTCAAGAATATGTGTAGTACTTAAATCCTAGTACTACGTGCAACTGAGTACAGTGGAGTGGTGGAGTAGTAAAACTGGAAGATAAAAGCATATCATAGCCCTTATAAAAATGAAAGGAAAAGTTTGAAATTAAGTAGAGCTTTTCTGTTCTAACACTATATGCACTATGAGCATGGGAAGAAAATGGTAAAATCTGTATTCTTTTCCCCCAAAAAAACTATGTTGTTGTTAACTGCAAATAAGAACCCACTGGGTGAATTACATAGTACTTGGCTATGCTATGATATGTAATATTGAAATACGAACTCAAGATTGATCTAGCCTGGAATAATGTTTCAACCACTAGGGAACATGATATTTTTGCAAAAATAGACTTGTGATTCAGATAATGATATTTCCACAGTGTTATTTATTTGTTATGTCTGACAGTATGCTTGGCCCTGTAGAAGACAAGCTAAAAGGTTTTCCTGTCCTGGTACTGCATAGCCCTAGGCCCCAATCCCAGAAAGATTTATGCTTGAATAACTCAAGTAATGTCACTGGGATTTAAACATAATACTGAATTTACAAAATTGCTGAACATGGCCAGTGAGTGGGATTACAATCCAGAACATGGAAAGAAGAATGTAACATGGCATTAGGAGTTATTTGACCCACATCCTAACTGTTTTCTTGAGCACACTGAAAAGTTCACATCTGCTGCAGTGAACTTATTTTCCAAGACCAGATAATCTGGAAGTCAGTAAAAATAGGGATCACAAAGTGGAATGATCCTTAAAAGAAAACCCTGGATTTAAACTTACCTATCAGACATTAAATACTCTACAAACACTGGATAGTTTTGTTGGCAATCATGTGCCACTCAAGCAGCACGAATTACTGAGCTGGACAGGAGAGCCCATCAGTCCAGATGCTGTGAGACTGACTGAAGGTTTTCAAAACACCAATTCCTGTTCTGTTGGTATAGACTGCCCAAACCGGAATACTCATGCAGTCCATAACCGTTCTTATTGTTAGAAAAACTGCCTAAGTTATCTTTGAACACTGTCAGCGTAATAGTGAAATGTTCAAGTGTACCTGTGTGCATCCAAGAGTATAAAATACCAGAAATACCACTTTATTTATTTATTTATTTTCTCTCTAGGCTGACTGAACTTGAAAATATCTTCTCTGCCCTTTAGTCCGCGTGGAAAAAGACTTTAAATAAGGTGCTTTCAACTGGGGAACAATGGGATCACCTCTTTCTCTGAGGGAGAGCTGGAGAGTCTGCAAGACTAAAAAGCATCATGAGGTCATTTACTCTATTAAGCAAGTTACAAAAAGCCCCTCTGCTTGTTATATTTTAAAGTAAGCAAGTTATTACATGAAGTAACTGAAGAGAAAACTGGGATGGTGAATTACTAGCAGCAGTTGTCTTGATATAGGGAATCAAGCTAAAAATATAAATCAAAAAGTATGAGAAGATACCTTTTCATATTTCCATTACATTGCTGTGCATTTGTCCCTATAGAGAAACTCTCTTTTTTGCCTGTGGTGTGTAGGGAAAAATTAAAAACAGAGTTTTAAAAGCTAAAATTACAGACAGATACTTTTTAATAGTACCCTTGCTGTTGCTGTTTACATTGTTTAAGAACTTTCGTCTATTTGCATTCTATTTTAATTGGAGAGAAATTAGACCAAATCCTGTTTAAGCAGCTCTTCAGTCTGTGTAGAAAATAACAAGTTTGACTTTTTTCTAATGTGTCATGCTAGAAAGGCATGTTGAGTGCATACCATATTACAGCTGAATGCCAAAGAAACCAAAAAGTGTGTATCAAATACACTTAGGTTCTTCGGGCTGAGAAACCACAAAACTTTGAGGTTTTTTTGTTGTTGTTGTTGTTGTTTCAAGTGTTAAGTGTCCACAGCAGTATTTCTTCATGGAAATTACTTCTAACCATCACAAAGTTACAAGATTCCAGACTTTGCGTATCAGAATTCAAGAAAGGTACCCAATTCATTTTTGAAAACATGCCTACCCAGGGAAGCATTTCCACCAAGAGCAAAACTTTTGCTGTTAACAGCCTAGGTTAATGGCTGCTAGAGAAGAAATGTGCTTTATGCACGAGGAAAGCAGCACATTAACATTGTGGTGCCTTCTGTCCTGAGCACAGTACCAGTATAGATCACAATGTACACACAAGATTGACAGGTACAAAAATAATCTTACTAACTTTCTCCCTATTCTCCATCTCAAATGTTGACTGGCTTGTAAAAAGGCTGTTCACAGGAAAACTCCAAGTTTCCAACATTTTGCTGCTGAAACTGATATGAGTGTGAGCCCAAGTTTCTTATTTCAAAGAAGTTGAGAGTTAATTAGGTTCTACAGTAAATCTAAATAGATCCTTACAGCAGGGTTCGGATGAAGGAAAATAACCAAATGGCTCACAATGAGTTGTCACTACTTCAAAATATTTTCTCCTCAAAACAAACCTTCAGGAGAAGGTCTTTATCTTATCATAAAATACAAACAATATATTGTACTAATTTGTGTTGTTTCTGTAGTGAGACAATCCCATGGAAAAGTAGAACCTTGCTTCTACAATAAGGACTCAGTGTAAACTCATCAGGAATAGATGAGATATAGCAGTTTACTTAATATTTTTTTCTTTTGAGACAATGATTCTTAAATTGTTTTTTGTAAATGGCAAAAAAAATAAATATTTTCACAGTATGTCATGACAAAGAATGAGTTATGCAAGGAGAGTAATTAAGATTGAAAAGCTTCAGAAATATTCTCAGGATTTGATGCTGCGGGACTCTGGTCTCACCCAAGTCAGTTCTGTTGCCAGGTAATAGAAACAAGAACTTGCATAGTAATCCTCCTAATCATATGGCCATGAACCAGAGGCCATATTTCAAATTAAAATAATTAAATAATAAAACAAAGATAAACTTTTCAAGGCATTGTCTTTTCCAGGCAGTCAGAAATATGAACTGACAGCTTTTGAGAAAGATTGAAGTAGTGGAGCCTTCTGATAATGGAGGATTACAGTGATCATATCAATGCATTTTTTTATTTATTTTTTTTTTGTGCACAGGATTATTAATTTTTGTCTACATTAAGTACATGGAATAAGCACTAATGAGCTTTTGCATAGAGTTAGAAGTAGTTATTAACTTCTCATGATACTTGGTACTCCTGAAACACTTAAACTCCTTTTAAAACATTATTTAACCTCCACAGAATGGCTGGAGTAGAGCATCCTTGCTAAATTTTTGTTAGAATATAATGGAAAATTATACCTTTCATGTAACAAAAATGCTGCCATATAAACTAGAAAAAAAAAATTTCTCTATTTCTCACTTCATATAGGACTAGAATTTCAATTACTTTTTAAATTATATGATGATTTGTCAAAGAAGACATGGAACTTTTTAACTTGAAAGTTGTAATGTGTATAGTTAATAGGATGATTGCCACTGAATGCAGCGCATCAGGGCTACAGGGATTTGAGTCATATATGACTTAGAAAGGGAGAAAAGATGGGGAGATGTCTGTGACCTTACAGTTCTCAAACTGTCCTGGACTTGGCTGAAGTCAGAGCAGTCTGTGAGTAGAAGAGAATTCTGCTCATTAGAGCACAGGAGGCAGCCAAAGCACAAAGTAAAATCCTTTTTGTTTAGTTCCTTGATACTAATTCTTAATAAAGTTAAATATTTTTAATTAATGTGCTAATTAGTGTGGGCCTTTTGGACTGCTCATTATCAGCTAAAAATAAATCTTTTCAAACTCTTTTTTTGCAATAAGCTAGTGTCACTAGATGATCTAAGAGAATCTGTTATGCTTTTGTGTTAGTTTTAAAGAGTTTAATCAAAAGAAAATGTCAACATTTGATCACTGAGTACTTTACAGGAATTCCAAATTCAGTTGTGAAACACAAGAAATTACAAGCTGGAGTTCAACTATGATGAGTTAAGTGTGTTTCATAAATTAATAATCATGATGAAAAATAGATCATATTGGGGTAATAATCCTATTTCACTGGATATAAATCCCATATTGTTTTCTTAATAGGCTGGTAGCAGCTCCCAGTTGACCACCTATTTTTAAAACCATTTCTTAAGAAAAAAACCACAAATGCTGATCTACCTCCTGCAGAGCTGCTCATGGATAAGATAATGCATACTGCCAAATATTTTTAGAAACATAACTAACGGATAACCCAAATCCTTGCCCTGAAAACAGCCTGATAGTCTTGAAAAAGTGTTGAGTACCTACATACTAGAAATGAGGTTTCTCTGATAATTCCATTTTTCCATTATCATTTCTCTTTTGAAATATTAGAATGGTGGGGGGGAAACAAGTGTGGTATCTATGAGCTAAGACTACCAGTCTCCCCTTTAATTCAAAGGTTCAGATTTTGATATGATAATAGCAATCTACAGAAGCAGAAGTGCAAGCAATTACATGATTTGTTAAATACTTGGTTTACACTTTATTGCGTTACTGGGCACATCTGTCTGTTGACTGCTACAAGTAGAGATTTTCCATAGTTCTCCTTGCAAGTAAAATTGGCTGACCTGCCAGAATTTCATTATTTTCCTAGTAATACATTACTCTAGGATTTAGCTTGAAGTCACGAACAATATCTTTAATTTCTCCTGTTGAACACAGGCATAAATGTTTAAGAGTCCCCAAGGATATTGAAAGACACTGGAAGGAAACATAATCCCTATGAAGATGATTAAAATACTAAAGATCAGCCAGCATAGATAATAAATAACATAAAAGAAAGACCCTGATCTCTAATGTTCCCTGAGAGCAATTCTAAGCACTCCTTATGTCAGCCATTTGGCCGGGTAGTGGAAAGGGGATTCACAGCGTCTGGACGCAGCAAGTAAAGAAAGATTTTAATCCAAGCTGACTATCACTTCATTGTAGCACTTGGTGGAGAAATACAATTCCACAACACTCAGATCTCCTTGTATTTGGCTTTGTTACATTCATAAACATAAACTGAGCACCTTTTTTCTTCCTTCCCTGAAGTCTGCTCTAGAGAATGTGGTACAGGTGGATCTAGCATCTTCAGCTTCAACAGTTTTTTGTCTGAGACAGGAAAGCCCTTAGAGACAGGCTGTGGCCATGCTCGGTGACAGGCATTTGAGCTTGCAGGCTCCTCTCACCACATTACACAGGCCAGGATTCATGCAGAGGAGCAGGAAGTAAATTTCAAAATTCACTGGGGATTTATCGGCATTCTTTCCACTCCAACAAACTGTAGCAAAATATTTCGCTTTCAATCAATTAGCAAATTCTTATTGAAAGAACACTGCAGCTTCAGCTTTACTGATACACAACTTCACCAAATTCTGTTTCATTTTTATTACACTGTATGGGAAGACTTCCACTGTCAAAATCAAAGAGGTTAGAAATTAAAAAAAAAAAAAAAAAAAAAAGCAGCAACAAATTTTAAATAAACCTTCACTACCTCTGGAAAGTGCATTCCTTACTCCAATGTTAGTAATATTAGGATATACAAAATTCAAGTTTTTCCTTATGAACTTAACTTCCCTACAGTGCAAAACTATGAACAAAACATTTTAATAACCTAAGCAATAGAATAACGTGACATTTACTTAACTGGATTTTTCACTGGGACTCGTTAATGAACAATTTAAAACTTAGCTTTCCTCAGTAAGCTTGCTTTATTTCAGGTATCTCAAGTAACTGCAATTAGTTTCAAATGATTAGATTTAAAGATAAAAATCTTTGGTTTTTTCTTGACTAGCTGACATAGTTCAGCATGCAACAATCTTATCTCCAGTCGGACTTTAGTGTGGGTTAATCAGCAGAGGTTATCTCAGTCTAGGTTAAGACAATCTTTTCTTCCTCTTCGGAAGTTGCAACTTAGGGGTTTCTGACTGAGAAAGGAAGCTGAGAGATACTCGCACCAAGATGCTGGTTTGGAGTAAGTCTGCTCATCAGCAAAAAGAAGAATTTTATTTGTGTCACAGGAGAGAGGCAATAGATGAGCGTTAGCACTTGAGTAAACTGTTCAATAGAAAACAGAGGAGGAATTTGAACCCTCACTACTTTGAGAGGCTGTAGTACAAACTGGAGATGAGCTGGAGTCCCAGATTTTGAGAGAAGGAGAAGCATACTGGATAGGAGCCATTTATCTCAAATTTCTTGCTCCCTGAAGATCTCTTAGTACTGACTTTTGGGTTGACTTGAACTCAAAACTACAAAATCTTCTTTCTGAAGGGACAGTTTTACTCTCTGAATCTCTGCATAAATGTAGAGATGTGACCCTAAGGAATGGTTTATGGTATTGGGGTCTCAATGTCAGCTGTTGCTCAGTTTCATACAATAAATTACAGAAAGATAAAGCACACGCAGTCTCTACAGAGGTGGTAGGAGTCAGTGCTGCAGAGGCTGGAAGCCTTCTGATTTGAATTGGAAACAGAATCTGTTAGCTTCCTAAAAGGAAATACTGTGCGTAGACTCGCCCATTGAATGACTTCACTAAAATACTAAGCTAATATAATCAGAAACATTTAGCTATAATTTTTGCAGACCTCATTGATAGTACAGGCTTCCCAACTCTAAATGTGTTTTGCATTTGTTGGAGGTTTGAAATAATTGGGCCATGTCTTAACTGTGCCAGTGAAACAATGAGTCAGAGTTGGTTTACTGCCTTAAAGAACTTTTAAAGACATTTGTCTGATTGAGTTGCTGTATGTTCTTTAAACATACAAAGGGAGAAAGAATTAAATTATTTTCTTATAAATAATAGGAAAAACTTGTTCATGGCCATGGAGAGGCCTTAGCCATTAGAACTTTGTGGTTGTTCTGGAGGAGCTTTTTGTGAATCAAGTGCTGAGGCTTCACACTTACTGTGCACCAACCTGCTCTCCTACTGCTGAGCACCACATGGGGAAACGGCAGGTCTTCTGCATTTGCTGATATCTACAGCTCAAATACCACCCTTTGAGAATCAAAGTCACCAAAAAGTCACCATTAGTGTCAGTTCTGTGTTCATTTCCAGTCTTCATAATTCAAGAAGGATGCATTGTAAGTAAAAATCTTAGACAGAAGGGTAACAAAAATGGCTAAGAAGATGGGACCCTTAAGAGTCAAGACATTCTAAAGGTCAGGAATTTCCAATGTAGAGGAAAAAAGCCTGAAGGGAAATATGATTTGGGTTCACAAAGTCATGATTTTCTTCTGTTAAGCAGAGAACTGTTACTCAGCGGAACTCTGTGGATAAGAGTAAAGGCACTCCATGAAACTGGTATAAGGTTTATTTAAAACAGCTAAAAAATACTTTTCTCATCATGTAGGGAAATTTTGGAATCTATTATCAAAGGAGTTTGTGGAGGCAGACAGTAGGAGACTGTTCAACAAATTCATTAGAGGAAAACAGGTTCACAAATGGATTCTAAAATTACTAGGAAGGATGTGGTCTTTAATATCCCAAATGCATCAATTACGGATGCTGGGATAGC
This sequence comes from Chloroceryle amazona, assembly GCA_027560015.1. Lineage (NCBI taxonomy): Eukaryota > Metazoa > Chordata > Aves > Coraciiformes > Cerylidae > Chloroceryle > Chloroceryle amazona. Next base: position 34,913 of record JANHFX010016243.1, read on the forward strand.
ACAAGTGAAAAGGGTTGCATGAAGTGTCCAGCCTTGCACTCTCTCCTTAAACACCCCATACTGACATTTTTTGAGACAGAATGCAAGGCTAGGTGGACCATTAGCCTAACCCAGTATGGTACTTCACACACTCAGAGGTCTTTGGGCATCACTGAAGGGAAACAACTGATGTGACAACTATGTTAAAACATAGCTGAAAGAGAAAATTATCCTAGATTTATAAATAAAGGTAAAATCATTACTCCTAGTGATGCCAGTTGACCCATTTTCTGGAGCTGCTTGCTCTGTAGTCACATCTCTAGCTAGTCTTGAGGTTCTTGGGGTGATCAGCTTGTCACTTCTGGGAGTTCACTTGTGCCTCTTCTGGGAGACAGATTCCTGTCAGAACAGACCATCATGATCTGTATTTTAGACAGATGAACACATTAGTCCTAAGTAAGATGTTCAGAGAAGGAGGTGGTGACAACAACACTCACCAGCTCCATAATAAATAGCCTGTTGGTTAGAGAGCTTATAGCTGCAGACCTGTAATCTAAGCTGTGTGTGACCAAACTGACTCCTCTGCTGCAGGTAGGTTGGATTTTCTTCCATTAAACCAGAGACATTGTAGAACTGGGCATGAAAGAGATGTTTATGGCCAGAT
>JANHFX010016243.1:35655-74303 GCA_027560015.1 Chloroceryle amazona
CAGAAAAGATCTAAGGTTCTAGTCTCTGCTTCCAGTATGTTTTTGAGTTTTGTCTAGTTTGTGTCAAATGGATATTCCTGTTAAAAGGGGGGATGGTGCTCTTCTCCGAATGGAGTGGCCATCACAGCCTATTGTCACATCTACAGCTCTTCTGCCATCTTGGTTTACAGTCAGTCATCTAAATTCACGTAAATCTCCAGGGAGAGGAAAATGTTAAAATATTGCCTCTATTCACCTTTCACGTAGTATTATCAGTGAGAAAGAGAAATCAAATTTTTTAGCCAGAATAGACTAGATATCCATGTGTTCATCTTCATAGTCAATGACATCTCACTATGGGGACATTTAGGTGGAATGGGTTGTTCATTCTCCTGTCCTTGGCCAGGCACATAAAATTCTTGTGAGGCAATGTTCAAGGTAAGTACTTAAAATCTGAATCTTACATACTATTAAGCAGTAATAATAAATACTGTATATATTACATGATATTTCATTTTAATTCTTGAACATGAACTAATTATAGTGCTTTGTTTTCAGTTTCAAGTATCTTTATGTTTAGAAATATTTTTTAATTTCACATGACAGGATTATCTTCTTCTTTTTTTACTCTTAAAAAAAAAGGGGGGCAGGATTCAGGCAGTTTTTACTCTTTTCCTGAAAGTGTGATAACTGCACAGTGGCAGCAAAATATCTGTTTTCATTTGACCTATATTAGGTATGTGGAAAAAACTCTTTCTAAGAGAAGGAGAAAGTAAGAGAAATTTTTTCTCAGAAAAATCTGGTGCTTATAAGAGAATATTCTCAAGTCCTAAAAAGTACAAGTTTCTCTGTCTTGAATATGTTTTAAAAGAGGCATGTGAGAAGGAGGCATAGTATGTTTGAAAAATAACATTTTTTCTTGTGTCAATCACCACAAAAACTGAAGGGAATAAAGACAACGGGATAAGGAGGTATCAAAATTTCAGTATTCAAAGGAACAGGGACTGAAACTTGCTCTGATTATGTATCACTGCTCGATCAGAAAATTGTCTTTAGGTACAAATTCCTCAAAAAAAGCTGCTATAGTTGACAGTTTCATAGATTATACACTAAATCTGTCACTTGCCAAGTTCTGTATAATCTTTAGACATGCACATCTTCAAAGAATGGATCAAACTTTCAAGAAAAACATACTGATTCCTCTAAATAATGCTCTAGTAGTCTCAAGAGAAGAACTTGACAGACAAGAGGTGAGAGGCAGCTGTAAAGAAACACAGCTAGGCTATTTGACTTGTTACCTTCCAGCTCTGGTCCAGCAGTAGTTATACTCTTATGTCCAGAGATAGTGCTCTAGCTGCTAAATTAGCCTTTCTTTGAAATGATCAGTGGTATTTAACATCTCGGAAGTGAGACCCATTTCTGAGACCTAAATACGAGCTCTGCAGCCTGAGGATTTTCATAAAAATACCCCACATTGTGATCCGATGGTGATATATTGTCAGTGAAGTAGGCCTAAGGTGGGGCAGAAGATCTGCATTTTCAGGCTGGTTGTGGTACAATTTCAGCTTGCACATTTAGTAATTCAGACCTTGAGACCAAAAGATATTTATCTACTGAACTAATCTTTTCAGAGCTAACTAAGCATAAAATGACAAAGCTTGTCTGTAGGTGGCATTAGACTGAAGGACTTTCTAGCTCCTAGACACAGAAACCTCTGTGTACAGTTTAGTATGGTAGAGAGGAAAAAAGTGATTTGCTCCTCCAGCATACTCACGTGGTGACAAAGATTTCAATCCCTTCTAAATTCTAAATATGCCTATTTCCAAGATAAGGAACAGAAGGCTCACAAGTTACATAAGACTTTCCAGGCTGAGGGCCTTTCCCCAAAACACTATTTAAATGCTAATGGTTCCACAGGATTCCTAGTTTTTCAATTTTACATCCATTGTAACATCAGTCAATTAAAGAAATGTAGATAATGGTCCTTTTATCGGCAATCAAAAATTCCCTTTCCATTCTCCTTTGTGGAACCATTTAGCCTGTGTCTCTGGTATTGTTTCTGTTCTGCCAGATTACCCAGTCCCGGCCATTTCCTCTGCTATAATCTTCCATGTTTGTGACTCTTGGGGGACCCACCTCTCACTTTTATTGCCCCGCCTACTGGAAAATTCTTTGCTCGTTATTTTATTTTAAAACTTTCCAATTTTCAACAGTCTGACTTATTTCCTCTCCACCTATGAAGTGTTGTGAATGTAAAAAAAGAGAAATGTATGAAAGAAATAGTAGCATATTTGTACAAATACTCATGAATTTAAGTCTGGGTGGCAAATTGTTCTAAGCTCCAAAACGTAACAAACAAATATACATGGAAAAAAGTTATCCACTGCTCTCTTCATCATGGAAATACCAAGTCACTGTACATTCACAACTGGGTTTTACTTCAAAGTTGCATGTTGTGCAAAAGAATGAGTTGTTAGCTATGACATATAAGAAAGGAATTACTGTGAACTTATTTTAAGAGGTAATCTTATTTCTCTTATTCATGGTGACTCATTGGTTATGACATTTGAGTTAGAAACATACCATACAGAGATATCTGCTCAGGGCGTTATTCGTAATCAGCGTCTGACAAAAACTGAGTAGCAGGAAACCAAGACAACAGAGGTTGTCTGCTATGCTCTGTTTGAGGGCACAGGAGGAGGGTGCTCAGTTTTAATCTTTGACCTTTCAGTAGAGGATTTTGAAACAGGCAAACAGATAAATATGTTCCTGGAACAAACAAACTGAACAAAAAAAAATTGGTTTGGTTTCCTATTAGTAAAGAAATGTTTGCATTGAAACCTGTATGTAAATTACAGGTTTGAGCAGTTTCACAGCAGCAAAAATGAAACTTAAAATTTCATGCAAGATTATCAGGGACCCAGTATCTAGAATAAGAAAGAAGACCTTTTTTTAAATACTAACTACTTCTAAAGAAAATATGAAAAAGGAAAGGAGTAGGCAATAAATGAATATTGTGGCATAGCATTTGGGGAAAGAGTCCAACACTACATAAAAATGCAATGGCTACTAAATGCAAAGTGTGGGCTTATGAGTTGTCTGGTGACATTGTCATGAGAGCATAAGGTTATGGACACTGCAACAACTGCTGCAGCAATGGTGTGAAACAGTTAAGGAACACAGCTACAACAGTAGTGACTTGTCATTAATGGGTGCATACTGTTGCCACACAGATATTTGGGAGAAATTTGTGAGGCTGATAAAGCCTGGCCTGACTAGTTAGGTGTTTCTGTGGCTTCCCATGAATTCAGGCTGAAGAACTAAGAAAGAGAGATCGATCAATCTATTTACATGTTTTTAATGAAGAGGTATATGTGTAGTTAGTAAATCTCTGCATTAGGAGAATGCAGAGATTTTCCTGCAGTGTGAGATACCAAGACTAAAAAAGAGCTTCTCCCTGAGAAAGCACTAGTTTCTGCTCAACTTTCAAGAGATATACCATTTGCCACATTTAACCTTTTTGAGCCAAAATTATTTTGACTCAGAATGGTCCAGCAAACTAGATATTATGAATAATTAAGGGGAGAAAATAAAAGCTCCACTCTATTAAAACAAAGTAAATTCAGTTTATCTTCTACTCCTCATGGCAGGGGGTCGGAACTAGATGATCTTTAAGGTCTTTTCCAATCCAAAACATCCTATGATTCTATGAAATTTATATGTAAAAATTCAGTCTCAAGTTTATCAGGATGGTAAGATGGCAACAGCCATTCCCTCAGACACTAGCCAGTAGAACAAATGCTTCTGAAACCTGTGCCACAATTGCACAACCAAGCAATCATTTCTTCCCTTCCTATGTCAATGCAAATTGGATAAATACCTCTCCCAATAGCCTTCTAACATCATCACATTAGAACACATCTAAACCAAAACTACTTCTACTTGTACATGTAAAGAAAAAAAAGGCAGTCAATATCAAAATGCTCAACGACCTACTGTTGTTTCACTAAACTGACTGTTGACTATTTGTAGCTATTACACTTGTGACTGCCGACTTCTTTCCATTTTTGGTATCACACAAGCTTACTGGCTTATAAAAACCCTGAACACATTATATGCTGCCATAATTCGACAGTTCAGGCTAGTGAAATTTTAAAAGGCCCTGTTTCTGTGTATTCTGGTTAGAACATACATTTCATTTTTGCTGTGGATTTTTCTCTTTAAGTACTTTCCAATAGAGGTTAGCTAGAGCACAGATGAACATTATGTTCCATCCACATATGCCTTTAACCCCCACTTGAGGTAAAGTAGTGTTTACTTTAAGATCCATCTGCTATTGAACTGGGAAGGGAACCTGGTACATTTTTAGATTCAGTTATAGACTGAGAAGGGCAGGTGATAATAAACCGTTTATCTTTTTTTTTTTTCAGCAGAAGAAAAAGTAGAATTTGAAGTTTTCTTCTGTGAAATATTTCTACCAGACAGCAGGTTAGATGCTCTCTGTCCATTATGATAATACTGCTTTCTGGAACCTCTTTTCAGAGAGGTACTTTGGCTAAACTAACAGAACATTTTATTAAAGCTGTTAACTTATTTACCAGATATTTGTTATGATATTTGACAAAATAAAGGAAAGCCAAAATTTATTGTTTGTAAAGTAAACACCTTATTTTAAAAGCATTTCTATCAAACATGTGGACTAAAGAGGGCCTACTGATAGACCATAGGTTTGTCCACGAAGGAGGATAACTAATCCTTCGAGTCCTCTGAAATAGGGTTACACAATAAAGGTTGCTGAGCAATATCCCTAAACATGAATGGCTGTGATTAAAGTGGGAACTGTAAGAAAGACTTGCATTTGTAAGGTCTATCAAGTTACTGACTGTATTTTCTAATTGAAAATATTTGATTCTCTCTTCCGCCTGGAGAAAAAAAAAATTCAAAATATGCTATGATGTTACCCTTATTTGGATTAATATATGCATCATGTATTAATGATTTCACATGGGTTTTAAGGATTTGGAAGTCCCCAAATTATTTTAACTTTAAAATATTTTACAGAAAGCATTTCTTGTTTATTTTTTGAGTCAGTCAAAGATGCTTAGAGACAGCTTAAAAACTTTGTGCTTACTTACTGTATCTCCTACAAACACAATTCTCCAGAGATTATCAATATGGAGTGATATGTGGAAAAGCCTTTTCAGTGGAATAAGTTTAAGGAATGAATCATGTCATTTCCAGCAGACAAATCAAGCAGTTCTAGCCATATGGTGGAAAATACAGCCAATCTGGCTGGATGTATTGTGTTTATTTAAAGACACAACTGGAAAATAAATGGGAAGTTTGGCACTTTCATGTGTCACAAGTGAAAAGGCATAATAGTTCCCTAGTACATAGAAACTGGAAGCATGATACTTGGAATGGGAGCTATGGACAGTGTTCTCTTATTACGTGTACACACTACAGGTATCAATGAAGTTGCATCGTGTAATCTGACAGATCAGCTGTTCCCTCCCTTCTCTGTGTACTTATAAAACTGGCATACAGCTCATTAGAATTTCTAGCATCTAAACATAACATGAGCCTTTAATGATGTGGTTGTGTTTTTCGCTTAAGTGACCAAGTTATGAACAAATGAAATATTTTGTTGCTCCACTGTTTGCACTATTCTTCACTTTCTGCTAGATGGAAAGTTTCAATATGCTACATGTGGTACCTTTCAAAACAAAACACCAATTAAAAATAACAAAGTGGAACATTGAGAAATTCATGTTCCATGGAACAACAAATTGTTTCAAATCGGCGGTACAGAACCAAATTGGCAGCATTACAGTTATTAACATTGCTTTCTCAGTTAATTAGGAGAAAACTGTTTCTGGCATCAGGAATTTCTTAGGGCTGTGTATATTGTCATTGCTTTCATAGGATACATATATACAATACAGAATATAAAATGTCTTAACATGGATATGTAGCAAAGGCATGAAAGCATGTATTTCTTATTAACCACAGTGAGTATATTCTAAATACCAAGATTCAATGTGGTCTGCAATAATTCCTCTTTATAATTTGTATTGTAATTTGTTCTTTTATTCTTGTATTTCTAGTGCCATGATGATGTTTTTCCCTTTCTGTTAAATGGTATAATTATGCACTGAAAACCTGCATCAGATTCTTTCATATAAAAACAGACGTGGAGATTTGTATGTGCCAGCCTGGAACAGCTCTAATTTACAAGTGTTTGTACTATTCATAACTGTTCTGAACACATGTAGACTAAAGGCATAGTGGCAATAGATACATATTAACGATGGAACACGATGCCTGACTCTAGCACACAAAACTATTCTCTTACATGACAACTTAATTTGTACTTTACATGTTTCCAACTCTAACTTATGAAGTCTGCTCTACTGATTTTTGGAAAATCTGTTCATGTTGTCATTTACTCATTTTGGATATGATTCCAGCATGAAGCCTTCTCTCCAAGAAGTAAAACTTGTTCTAGCTGCTCATAAAATTTTCCCCCAAAGTGTTTATAAAAGCTAGTAAAAAAGTGCTCATTATTTTTGATAAGCAGTGAAGGATTGGAAATACATATTTCAATCACAGAGCGAAAGCTATTTGAAAATAAAGAAGAAAGGTACATAGGCATTTTTAAACTGATAAGTGTTTCTTAAAAACATGAATTTTCATAAGTCGCTTACCTCAGAGCTTACAACGTCACCTTTCTTTTTGCTATGGTTAAATAGAGGGAAAATACACCAAGTCTCAGCTAATGTCAAATCCAGCTTTAAAATATTGGGATTTAAAGGAGGTATAATACCAATAAGTCTAAAACTATTAAGGCTTCCTAGTGAAAATATACAGGACTGTTTTATGTAGTTTTTGACAGAGAACTTAAATTAGCCCTGCAACATGGATGGTGTAACTTTTCCTGTTGCCTGGGAAAGAAATGCTGTCAAGCTCTAAGTTGTGGTGATGGCACTTAGTTTGTATGAGTCTAATAAAAGGGCAGAGTGTATGCATGTTTCTCTGATTTTAGATTTTTTTTCTCTTGGTCAGAACTTTGAAGTCTTTTTAAAGCTTTGTTCTCTTCCTCTTCTCCAGGCTAATAAAAAGAATTATTATTACTACCACATTTGTGTCTCTTGGATTTTATTTTGGCTAATGCAAGCATTTTTACAACATGATCTTGGACAAAGGAGCAATTAGAATTAAGGAGCCTTATCCAACAATTACAGCACTTATCAATTATAACAGTAACTTAGTAAATTGATGACTTACCGAGTTACCCAAATGATACATTTTTATTTTGCTTTTAAAGTTAGCAAAAGCTTAATGCTGGAGTTTTGTAATGAGCCTGTGGTAACCAGATTTGTAGTCTGAAGCCTTCGTCTGCCACACTGTTAGCCATCAAAGGAGCCCTGTCCTACCAAGCTTTCTATTTTCACAACAGGATATCTGGTTTCTTTTATGAGGATACAGCTATGTTAATTTGGTTTAGTGGTTTGTTGGAGGTAAGCATGCTCTTCACAGCACAAACACCAAAATCCCCTTAAAGCAGTTCCTTGTTAATAGCTGGGGTCTGATTGGCAGTTTTGCATTGTAAAGTGTGATTTGGTTGGATAAATATGTTTAGTCTAGTAAGCACTTTAGTGATTGAGTGTCTGTTAATGGATAAAGGTGGATTATGGCGAAACCTCTACAGGCTGTCATTGAGCACTTAGAGTTGTGAGATGTCATGGGGGGAATGGAAAACAAACCGGCACTGTGGAAATATTCACCAACTATATTTTAAATATTTGGTGCTATTCAGTATTTAGGTTTAAATTCATATTTCACTTGAGGAACACAAAGCAGAGCAGACTGTTCAGCTCATAGCCTTAAAGCAAGCGTACTCATTACACGCATCTGGGCATATTCAGGGAGAGATCTTTCTCAGCACATGATAGTTGAAAAGCCACCAGGTACCTGGTGGGTAAGTACAGACTAGCTATAACTTTTCTTAGGAATGTACTGTAAATCTTTTAATTCAGGAGAAAATTCAGTGCGATTTTGTGCAGTTTTATAATCAGTATGCTTTCTTGCTGTTCTGCAAAGCTACTTTTTTTGTTTTAATAACATCTTCTCCAAAACAAAGATTTTTACAAAACCACCCTTACTCCTTCTCCTTCTTCTAAACACAGAGATGAAGATCTTTCTCTTACTTTTAAGAGAGGTAATGTGATCCTCCATATAAACCACCAACAAATGTCACTTTTTTTCCTCTACTCAGGTGTACGCAGCTTTTTTATGAGGTGCTAAATATCAGCTTACTTGGGGACTTGCAATGGCCTTAGTGCCAACTGGCAGATATTCAGGCACATGCATAGAAACTCTCCATGGTACAACGGTTTGCTAAGTTTGTTTATCATACTACGGAAGTACGGTGTACATCAGCAGGTGAAGTACACACCCAGTGTATTTTAATGTGCATCTGAAATGCTTAGACAAATAGAACTTCCATATCAGATTTTTTAAGGCTGTTAAACTACAAAAACAACAAAAAGCAATTAAAAAAACAAACAAACAAAAAAAACCAACCTTTTAAAATTGTTTTTCTTTTACCTTTTTTTTTTTTTGGGTGGAGGGGAGGTTTGTTTTCAAGGAAAACCCTGGAACTCTTCCCATTGTTCTCTGTTATTCTTAATAAAAAATAAGACTGTGAGGCTGACCAATGCCTTACAGTTGATAGATACCATATGTCAGTATAGGTTCAAGACCACAAAATTTTCAAAAACTAGTGACATTTTTAGAGCAGAAAACTTCCTCCCACTTAGTATTGGGAAACTTCTTGCAGTTTGACTGTAAATCTACAGTATGTTTCACACACTTTTTTCATCTGTTAAAACTACCTGCACAGGAATGGTACCTTTTGGTCAAATATAGATTAACTAGGGGGGTGGATTCTCCATTAGTTGTGGTCTTTACAGTTAGGTGCTCTTCTAAAGGACTTAGTAAATCTCAAGTGTATTTAATGGTCTTGAAAGGAACTTAATGATTAAGTTCTTTCTATTATGTTACCCTAAAGAACAGGCTAGGTGGCCATAAAAGTTATTTCTTGCCAAGTGGTATCTTCGAGATAAAATTCTTCGCTGGGATACATGCAACTAATCTCAGTCTGTAGTAATTTAACCAAGAGAAAATGCGATTCGTATACTTAAGCTTTTTCTGTGCTTCTTATCACAACTCTTCTTGCTTAAATGAAAGAGTAAATCAGCATCTTAATTATTAGTTTCATTTGCTTCATATTACAGAAATCTTGCTCTTGGATGTCAATTGTTAGCAGTAATAAGATAAAAATTGAAGGAATTAATTATAAATATATATTAATTATTAGATATGTATAACTAATCCTGCTTTTGATTTAGATACTGCCTGTAGAAAATTTACAAAAAAGAGAAAAAAATATTTATATACTATCGAGCATGCTGGACTAGTGGAAAACAAAAAAGAAATGCAGCTGAGGAAATTAAGGCAGAAAGAAATATTTCCTTTTCCAAGTCTTTAACACGTTGATGTGCCTTCGCATATAGGAGGTCATCTTTACTTCAAAGAAGAAAAAACAATGCGGGGCTTATGACAGATTTTATTATCCAAGCAGCACTGTGGAATACTGTTCCTTGTTCTAAAAGGTACTATCCTAACTAGAAAGTCTATATTTAGAGAATTCTTCACTGATTTTGAAAGTCAATTAAAAGTTAGAAGTTAAAATGAAATTGTCAACATTTTTGAAGTAGGGCTGAAATTTGAAAAAAAAGGTTGCAAGAGATTGACTGAGAAAAAAGAAGATTTGGGAAATCTGGGAAAACACAAGATAAACTGAATTACTGGAGCAAGATTTGGGATAGATGAGGAGAAGTAAACCAGGGAAAAGGCCAAAGGTCTGAAATTCCTATTGACAGTAGAACAGGAATAATTATTAATAAAACAAAAAATCTTTGAGAGAGAATAAACAACAGGCAGACAGAATATCAGTGACTGGAAAGGAACAGAACATGGAGAAAAAGCATGGAAGAAAAAAGGAAGGAAATAAGATGAAAAAGTGGGAATAATGTAATCTTGAAATTATGAGCAAACTTTTGGATGTGAGAACTGCAGACAGACAAGGCAAGAAGAAGTCAGATGACTGTAGAGGAGTTATTCAAAGGAAAATAAAAGACTGAGAAGGTGATGAAGAAAGACATCCTAAGGGAAAAAAATGAAAGCAAAAGGTGTAATGATACAGCAGGAAAAGAAGCTGAGTAAAGATGTCCTGTGAGAGAAAGCAAACATTAAGAGTGTATTGATACTACAAATAATCAAATATTCTGCAGTAAATCTTTTAGGATTTGCATAATGGAGCTCTGAAGTAGACAGCAAATTTAACTTTTGCAGGCTTTAATTAATTCTACACCATAAACAAGCAATTTGCTTTAGAAGTATATATAAAAATACAAAAATCAAAAATAATGGCCATATTATAAACCTTTTCTAATGTTATTGTGAGAAATATGTTATAATGAGAAATATGCATGTGATCCATGCACTCAGGAATTTTGGGGTCAGTATCTTAAAATTATGCCAGTGACTTGAAGACTAATGAAGGACTTTTTCTAAGAATTAGACATAGCTGCAGACCCTCAAGGTATCTTGGACCTCTTTTCACAGTGCTCTCACTTTTACCATTGTATCTCTAATTTTTTGTAGAAGTCATGATTTTGAAATTTAAAAATATCTCCCCTAAATTGCTGCACAGGACTTTCATGTTAAAGACAGGATGAAAACAAAGACTGGCCTAACAAGGAAATCAATAAAAATTGCACATAGGAAAGCACTTTAGGTGTATGAACTAATCAAACAAGGAAAAGGGGCATTAAAGAGTAGGTGAGGAAGTCATTTTAAGTGCTGTAATTTGAATTAGTAACACGCCTAAACAGGAGGTCAAATATTTGAGCATAAATGATTCCTTACTAGTAAATAAACACATGCAGTCAGACAGATAATGCATACATAAATAACAAGTGGGCTTCTAAGTTGGGGTAACGGGATTTTAGGTTTTGGTCTACAATCTTGGCAACAGCTTTCATCTCTTGCTGCAATGGTCTATAGTTTTTCTACTCTGATTAGCCTTAACCACAACCCTGTACTTCTGCTCCAAAACTGCAGATTAAATACGTGCAGCTTTTGCAGCCCTTTTTCACAAATAACCAGCAGGCATCCAAACACATTCAAGTAATAAATAAGACCCCACAAACAAAAGCAAATTAAAGCTTCCACATCTATTCATAAAAATATATATGCATCTTTATTTCACCAATCAGATGCCTGTTTGTGACACATGAAATAACTTGGTGGTCTTAGTCCAATTCCAACTGGACAGCTGGTTGGACCATAAAACTCCCCGCCATAATTGGCTTTAACCGGCACCCTTGTCAGCAAAACAGCCAAGTTTTGTAGGGGCACAGAGACTGAGCAGCCTTTCTCATAGCCTAGAGGTGGTTCTTCTAGATTAAGCATGTGGGTGGCCTGTTGACAGTGGTAGAATTTAAAAAAAAACCTATATTGCTGGATTTTTTTTTTTTATTGTGGGTTTTTTTTTTTAGAAATCAGGACAGAATTCTGCTCCTGAGTTGCTCATAATGTTAAATTTTAAAAGTAATGTATATTAATGTTGAAAGATGTTTTGGAAACTATGAAATAAATTGTCCTTTGGAAGCTAATTGCAAAATATCTTGGAGAGACCAGAGTTTCATTCAATGTTTAAAGCAATTCTCTGTTGTTTGTTTGTTTGTTTGTTTGAAAAACTGAAGTTTTAGAACCAGGCTGGTTTGTATATTAGTGAAAAGGGAACTGTCATCCTTGGCACCTGGTTAAACCCAGATCCCCAAATTTGTCCTGTGCTAAAAGTAAAAATAATTGCAGTGTTGCCAATCATTTGACTGAATGGTAAAGTAACAAAAAAAAAAATATATATGTATATAAAATCTAATCTGAAAACAGAAACAAATGATGAAAAGCATGCCTCACCCAGACTGAGAAATTGTTTAGAACTATCATGCCTAACTGCATATACTGCAACACTCTGTCTTAACTTGTGGGACTATTATCCATAAGGTACATTAGAAATATCCATTGATAAAAGCCCACAGCGAAAGTGCCTTATAAAGCATCTGAGATAGTCCCAAGTGCTATGAACTGAGAAGCTCAGAATATATAAATCGCTACAAAAATAGCACCAAATTCTCTAATTCCCTGTAGCATGTGCAATACCTTGGCACCAAATGTAGTATATAACCTGTCTGAAATAGTAAAGATTTACACTCACTTTGCACCAATGTAAATGCCTGTGCAGGGTGCAAGGCAGTGAAATCTTGGCCCATAATGTGAAATTGTTTAAGTGCTACAAGAGAAATGTTACTGTAGTGTTCATTCCTCAAAGTCTGCCTATTTTTTTTCTTTCCCAGTGACTGCTTTTTAAAGAAACGCCTCTCTTATTTGCCTTTTATATTCTATCTTGTGTATGAGATCTTGACAAGCTGAGGGAAAAATGTAGGTTTCATAGCATGCTATGGGAAAAAAAAATAAACAAAATAAAAGAGATGGGGGTTGTTTTCTTAATTAAAAACAAAACAAAACAAAAACATGGTTAATTCAGATGGGCACATGCTTTGTACAGCTCCCAAGGCCTATCTGAAGAGTACCGTGCAAAAACAAAGCTTGGTGAAGAGGAAGCAGCTGCAGGGGTGATATAGAGCCCTTTCTCATAAACAAAGAGCAGCAACAAATCTGTTTGAGCATGAATATTAGATTTGCTGACTTTTGCTGACATCACTGTGGAAGATAAACATATTACAAGGAGTGGAACAGCTTGTTGCTTGAGAGGATGCCAGATGAGATAAGTGAATGGCAAAGTGGCAAATGAAGACAGGGTGCCCATCCTGACAGTCTCAGCTGAGGCTAAGAGTTGTGACTCGGTGAAGTGTTGTAGTGAATATAACTAGGCTGGAACAAGTGGATAAAAATGAACTATGAACCTCTTTTTTTTTTCTAATGGCGAAGAGCTAACAGCTGCTTCCATGTGGGAACTGTGTGAAAAGCGCCTTACAGCTGTACAATAATAAACAGCTAAAAACTCTGCACAGCCTACTGCTCCATTTACATTCTTTCCCAATCTTTTGCCTCATTAAACTGTAATCTTCCTCCTAATTATATTTCATCAATCTATTGTTTATGGAACTTTAGATTAAATGGCAAACATATTGAAACAAAAATAAACTTATAATTAGTTGTCTTCTCCTCACCCCTCCTTCCTTTGTATTAGCAAGTGCATCATTATCAGGCCCCAGGGGTTTGGTGAGGCAATCAGTTTACATGGTGCACTTTTGGCAGCAAAGAATAAAAAAAACATTTGGAGCTGCATAATATGATTTACCAGCTCTGGGGCTTCACGGTCTACACTTTCATAAATATAAGTGACAAATTATCAATAAATCATTCCCCGGTCTACTATATTGCATAATGTTTATTGAAACCCAGTTCAATAAATATAAAAGTCACCTTTTTTATCCAAAGCATAAGAAACAAAGATGACAGGGATTACAAACAGAAATGAAAAATGAGAAATAAGCCCCTTCACAAGCAACAAACCTTTTTTTTTTTCCCTAGCATCCTTAGCGCCAAAGTTCTGTTGGTCTCTACAAACCACCTTGGAACAGATATGACCTCCAAATGGTGATGTTATTATTTGATGAAAATAAACATTGTTTTCCAGTTTTTGTTTGTTAAGCATGTAATTCTCACATCAGATTCCCAGTCTCTGAAGAAGTCAGAGATTGCAGTGCAATTTCAGGACATAAGAACTGGTAAAGCTCTTCCAAATGAGCCCTGTTGTAGCCAACTGCAGCCCACCAAGCCCTGTGCTCTGAAACTGTTGGGTTTGTTCATTGCAAGAAATTCTCTGGAAAGTGAAACAAAGGGAAAAACAGCAAAGCACATTGCTTAAGGTTTTCATCCTATCCCTAATTTGAAAACCACAACTCTAAAGATTTATACTTGGGGAGTTTTTACACTCCCCTTTTTGACCATAGAAACTGGACCAAATGTTGCTCTAGGATGTAAAAACCATAACTGAAGAATAAATCCAGAAAACTTCTCATGAAAAATTTTTGATACATTTACATTTCTTGAAACAAAATTTGGAGATATCTCACCTGTTACAGGTGCTGATTATTCTAAACCTTCTCTTTCTTGCAGGTCAGCATCTGGAATTAATCTACAGAGTAGGCATTAGACTTGCATAACACTTTTTAAAGTCAACTTGTATCTTAATTGAAATTCCCTGTCATTCTGTATTCCGTAAACCAAACTTCAGATACCCATGCTAAGCTTAACTAACATCTCCTCTTCAGAAAGATTATATTTTCCATTACTCTTCTGATCTTTTTTTTTCTTTTCTCTGTGATAAGTCATAACTGTCTTTATATCACGAAGAAGATCTCTGCTAAAATCATTCATCTTACTTAAATTTCTGTTATGTATACCCTACTCTGTAGGGCATGTAATCTACATGTTCAGTGGCTCATTTTTTGCTGATGTAAGTAAATTCTGTTTAATTCAAAGGAGCGTGCCCATTTAGGACAGAAGACTCTTTTCCCCTTGTAAGTTCAGTAGAAGTTTTGTTTGCCTGAGAACTGTAGGACTGGACCCAGGAGTTTCCTCTCCAGATTAAACTGTATTTACCGTGGAGGCTTTCTCCCAACACATGATTTTTATCACTGCCTTTCCATGTTGTGCTTTGAAGACAGCATAGGCCAGTGCAGTAGTGTGGCTGTGTTTGCGGAGGATGAGGGAGTGAATATCTCTTTCTCAGAAGTTCTTACAAAGATTTGGAGGAAATGGTTCATTTCCTATAGGTTTAAGGCCCTAACTCTTTCACCCACTGGAACAATGCTACTGAATTCATTTGCTCTGTTCCCATAGAGAAGAATTTGCACACCAGAACCAAAAAAATAAAAAAAAATAAAAAAAATAAAAAAAAAAAAAAAAAGGAGCACTCCTGGCATTTGTAAAGCATTAACCAAAACTCCTTTGTTTTAGAAATGGTTCCTCCTCTGGCACTAAGTCAGAGTGATAAATACTATGCTGGCAGTGTGCAACAGGATGTTTATATCCAGCGTGGCTGCTCGTTGCCCAGGCAATTTGTGGCTGCCAGGGCAGCAAAATCAATCTAAAATCCTCATCAAACTAGATGGGACCTAATGAGTTCAGCCATATTCAACTCCCATTTCATCCATCCATCTCAGAGACTGTATGTCCTCAAGCTCTGTTGAGGGAAGAAGGGATTCAGACACTCAGAGTACCGGAGCAGCAGCAGCCTGAATTCATAGGAAGGAAGCAGCTGCAGAGCAGTCATGAGTTAGAGACTTGATGCCAACTCAGCATCTCACATTTGGTGATGAGTGAGGAAGTGGAAGAAACTGAGACTATTGAGTCAACAGACTATTTCCATTCACTGAAACAGGATGCAATGAGAGATCTGAGAAATATGGACTTTAAAATAAAGTCAAAATGTAAACTGATGTCTATATCCTGACGTAAAGAATGACATCTGTGAGAGAGTCTGAGCAATCTGCATGAGGATATCAGAAGACTAACAGATGATTTTCATAGATTTGAATGCCAGAGCTATTGCTCAACATTCAGATATTTCTGATTTCACACGATATACCCTAATGAGGTCATAGCCTGGAACTAGGGGAAACAAAAAACAAACAAAAAAAAACCAAAAAGCAAACCAAACAAGCAAACAAAAAAACAACCAAACAACCAAACAAACAACCCCCCCCCCTCCAGATTGATCATATTTTCCAAACAAATCTGCCCAAAAATTAGTGTTTCTGCTGCAAGAATTGTAATAGATATTCTGATAGATATATAGATATTCTTTGTCTACCTTTCAAGGATACCCCAGAAAACATTGTTAAAAAGCTAAAATGAAAAAGAAAAAAATCGAGAGTTAAATCTATCTAGAAGATGGCCATCTTGCTGTAAGTGAAGGAACCCATAAAATGTCTGGGTTCAGACAGAGTTCTGCAGAGGATAAATGATTGTAATAAATAGCACAGGTGTTTGTTTTCTTTCATGAATACCTCAGTTACACTTTTCTGAAGTCTTTTTCTTTTGTTATAAGCAAAACTGAGCAATCTGCATTTATGTTTTTCATTGCAAATTTTCATACAAAATTCCCCAAATCTTTACATGCTTAATTATGAACTGAAGTCAACTCCTGGCTAGCAAACAGCTCTGTACTATTTATATTTATTATCAGTCATATCTTGCAGTATTCATTTTCCAGTTTAGCATAGCAGTGGCATTATCTGATGTCTTTATCCAGTGATCTAGGACCTCTTACAGAAGTCACTCCATAAGAATCATCCAGTTACTTGTAACATAGTGCTGTCTTTCTGGTAAGCTGTGTGTTAGTTTTACCTAATTACATGTTGACGTTAAGAGATAAATTGTTAATTTCAGAAAAAAAAAAAAAAGAAAAATTTGTCAAAAAAAAATCTGAAGACATAAAAAATAATTCATCCTCATCTTACAGTCTAAAGCCACATAGGACTTTTACAAGGGTTTTCAGTCCTGCTACCTGATTGCTGGCTTATAGCCCATAAAAACATATGCTGTTTGTCCTTGAAGTTCAGTAATTCATCAAGGAGCTACGTGCAATTATTACATTTCTAACAATTACTTTTCTTGATTGCACACTAAAATCTCTTTCTCCTGTCAGAGCTAACGGCAGGATATTGTTTATCATCTAGCTGATCATACAGATATGACACATGTATTTTAATACTGACTGTATGTTTATTGATATCAAGTGCTAGCCAGCCAAGAAACAATTAGAAACCCTATAGTGTAAGCACCCTAGTCCCATTAACCTCAGTGGAAGTCATTTGTGTCTGAATTGAAGGAGAGATTTTGGCCCTGAATTTATCAGACAGCTGCAGTATATTTTTATCTTATTTCTATGGTGCCAGTAGACATAATATAACCATCTGCATGGGTTTGCATAAATCCAGCTAGCAACAAGCATATTACTCTACGAATATTTTTTTCCCATTTTTCTGTCTTTGAAAGTGTTTTGCAGAGATGGTTTGTTAAACTGATCTAAGCCAAAAAAGGATGAAAAGTAAATAGTACACCAGGAAGGTCTATAAGCACAGGTAGCCTCAGTTTGCATACCAGGTTGCCACACGTAACATTCAGGACAGCAGGAAGCTGTAGATCTGCATAAAGCTCATGGGTTCAGCCACTACTCACAGACATCATTAATAAACTTTGATGAGGGGCAGGAAGAAATTATACCCAGTCCAAACTGGTGTAGGGACAGTAAAACCAGTGGGACCTCGCCCTATGATAAGACACATGAAGGCCAGCAGTCACCATGATGCATAATTACTATTTAATGCAATGAGAATCATGCTTAAATGCAAAGTATGTAAAAAATTTTAAGCGTCCAACTTGAACTACCAAAGGGAGATCCTTCTCTTTGTCACATTTTGGAGAAGTCCTTAATATTAACATGATGGTGCTAAAAGTAAAAGCTTGTAGAAGAGCCTTCCTGGTATCCCCCTTCAGCTGGTTGGATTGCACTTGGTGAGAGGCTGTGGGAAAGGGACTAGAAACTGCGATCTCAGGGTGAAGTGCCTATTGTCAGGCAATGGAAAAGCTTTGGCAGCTTGACATTTTTTGTTGGACTTTTCAGATTAAATTCTTTACTTTATTCTTGTGCAGATTTTTTATTGGCTTCTTGTCTCCAGGATAAGATCTAACATATCATTGTATGCATTTGGTCTCAATAACTGGTAGTGAATATTCTTTTAAGATGTTCTTCATAAATTACCACAATTTTCCTTTGTAATTCTTTAGTTAACTGTCTCCTTAAGAACACTAATCGCTAGTCCATCTTATAAGCTCCTCTGGAGAAGTAAACAGATGCATAAAAAAAAAAAAAAAACAAACCACCTTTTTTTTAATTTACTTAATGAGTGACTAGGCAGTTGCAGTTTTGTTAGAAAATGTGTTTTTAATCAAACCTCCCTTAAAAATAAAGATTTCATCCATGAGAGAAATATTTCAGAAAACTCAAGTGCTCCTTGTTAATTCCCAAGATATTTAACCCAATTTTTCCTGTGTTCACATAGACTCATTTTCAAGAAAATAATTTCAGAATACTTTATTCCTTATTTTCTCCTTATTTTATGAAATTATTTACTTAAACATTTTTGTTAGATTCGTAATTTTTTTTCTCCTCTTTATCCTACCGTAGCCTTTGCATTGAATACAGCCCGTGACAGAATAAAACATTCAGTATTTTTTAAGAAAAACAAAATATCCTGTTAACTCCCATTTAAACAGCTCCAGATATCTTGTTTATACTGTTGTATGCTAACATTTCAAGAGCACTACTGAAATAATTATTATCCTCCAGTAATTCTGTTTTCTCAGAGCTCTTGAAAATACAGGATTCAGAACTCTGACCAAATTGTTGCATCTTAAAAGAACTGAATCAGAAATTACATGCACATATTCACTTAAAATGTGGTAAATACAAAGTAGTCTTAGTCCTCCTAGTCCTACTATGTCTATTGTTTTTCTAAAACAATTCCATATCAGCTGTAAATTGTCATACCAGATCTTGGCCATCTTCCTGACCATTTTACCAGTACAGGGATCCATACAGATCCCTGAGGGAGAATATTCCTAACATTCCTCCAAGGAAATGCTGACCACTTATTCCTACTCTCTGTTTCTCACCATTTAAGCAGCTGTCACTCAGTGCTCCCTCTTACTCTGTAACAACATCTGGCAAAGGAGGCTCAAACCCCAGCTACACCGTGCCAGTTGGATTTATCCTTATTCACACAGTAAATTGTTCTTTCAAAGGACATTATTGGATTTGTTAGTCATGCCTACATCTGCGAAACTCTTACCCAAAGCATCATATTTATGTATCATAGTAGGTTCTCCATCAGTTTAACTAGGCTTATATAAAACAGTCTAGAAATAAAATTCTAGATTAATAGCTGATGGGATATCAAACATTTGTGTCATATTTTCTTGGTGTCGAAACCAAATTAAGTAAGAGTTAACAAGTCCCAGCTATCAGTACAGGATTTTCCTATCTGAGTACCTTTGACACTCCTAGAAATAACATTTAGGTCCTGAAAACCTTTTCCTACTTAATTTATCACTACAGAACAAATAAATCTCTTCTACTCAAGTTTCAGTTGGAAATCATTCTTCAGACTCTTCTCCACTAAAGCGTGATCTGAGTGTATGTACTTTTTTGTAATGAATACCAGTGCAAGGAATTCATTTCTCTTTGGGCAATGATCTGTATTTTCCTTGACAGATCCTTTTATATCAAGATCATCCAGCATTCCCAACTTCTATTTGAAAGGTTTTTTTCTTTTGATTCACTGGAAGGAGTTTTTTATTATTAACATTTATTCTTTCAGCCAGTTGCTCAACAATTTTTGGCCTGTCTAAATGTGATTTTGCATTTAAGGCTGTGATTTTACTTTAAAGAGATTACAGGCCAATATATGCACATGAAGATTTTGAAGCCAAACACATTCCATATCAGAAGAATGGATTTTTGTACCATTCAAGCATGAACTAACCATATTTTTTAAGTGGTGATAGAAGGTGATAACAGAAGAATTTTTTCTTGTATAGTATCTCTCGAAAGTGTTGGAAATTATAGAAGCGTGTTTTGCTGCTTTATTCAAAAAAAGCTGAAGACACTTGAGCTGCAATTTTCAGAACAGACTTGGTCTAGGCCTCTGGGTTTGCAGCCACTCAGCTTCTTGAATGAAGCTGCTTGAGCACTTATATTGTGTATTTGTCCGTGGCCCTCTTGTGCTTTCAGAAGTTGTACCTGTGCATTGATGCCAATTTTCTTTCACTTCCCCATGCAAGACTTTTAGGTAGTTCAGAACCTAAAACAAGATTCTGGATTCTGCTTTAAAACTCTACAAAGCACATTTCTTTTTTTGGTGTTTTTATCTTTTACTAAGTCACCTATTGCTGCCACATTGTCCTCAAGAGAAAAAAAATATTAATATTCTACTACCAGTCTGTTAAAATCACTATAAAATTTTTCCCATATTATTTTATATACTTTTAAATAAATGTTAAGCTATAGAACAATTTATTTTTACTACTTTAATTATTTGAAGAATCAGAATATTAAATGCAACCCTAGCTCTCTTAAGCTCAACTTAACTTGAATTTAGATTTAACCTTTGCCTCCATCCTTCATGTATCCTCATATCTTTTAAAGCTCACATTGTTAAGCAGCAGGCAGAACAGTCTTTGTATTTTAACCACCAACATGTATGTCTGAATTTTTCCTTTAATTTATACAAACTAAATTTATTTCTAAATCTGTTTTGGTTTGGGATGTTTTTATTTGCAGAAGTGTTTTTTATGTGATGACTTCTAACAGTTCTTCCTCATGTCAGAGCAAGAGGCATTTTACTTTAAAAAAGAGCATCTAATTTGTTGTTTATACAAGAAATTGCAAATACCCAACTTGCACAGATATTTTCAGCTTTGATTGGTGGCAGTGGTTGCTGAAGGAAGCACGGATGACAAATTTAGTCTGTCTGGAAGCAAAAAGGAGGTGTTCATTTACATAAGCAGAGAGAGTGAGCTGTGGAAAATCAAGGCAGAGTCCTAAATTGTCAACAGCACTGTGTCAAAGCTAAGCCTTAATTAAAACCAGCATTATCTAGGACATATTACTTCAGTGTTAGGTACATATTGCATTCTAATCCCCTTACTACTACTCATGACATTAATACCAGTCCAACTCAGTTTTCCAACCAAATGAAATGATGATAATAATATTTAATAATGTCCAGATATTAAGTAGGTTAAACGCATTTCCTGAGCTCTTCTGAGCTGCAGCATGCTGCACAAATGAAGGATGCTTTTGCAAGAAGAGGTAGCACAGAAAGAATGTAATTTGTACTCTTAGAGTTTTATACATAACAGTCATCTCTTTCCCAAGCCTCCAGCTTTTATCAATGGAGTTATAACTTACATTTTACACAACATTAAGCACAGATAATTTACAGTTGTAAATATAGGCACATTAAACCTAATACTAAAATAAAAAAGTGTTACATGAATACACAATGTATAAATACTAAGTCACACTAAGATTGGGCCACAAAGCTCAGCTTCTCTAGGCAATTCAGCAGCCAGATACAGAAGATGTTCCTGACCTCTCTCAGCATATGCAATCATTACACACTAACAGCTCAATAATGGTCACTTTACCAGGAGACCTTCAGAATAAGATTTTCTTTCATTTTAATTTAGCTATATTCTGGGAAATTTTCATAGGTGTATCACCATCCTTCAGTCACAGTGACTAGAAGTGGAACTTATGGTTGTGTACTGATGCAAAATCTGATAATTTTGTTATGAACCTAGTAGTACATATTGTTTATTTTAAGGCAAAACCTCCTGAAATATATGGAAATAACAAATTTCCTATTTTTCTTCAGTCTCTGGAAACAAAGCCAACAACAGTAGGAAACCCAGTGTAATATTTTTTTTCCTAGTCCTCTCCTCACACTGAAAATTTTGAAATGCAATCCTTAACATTTCCAAAAGCGGAAGAAACATAGCACTTTCTACTTTTAAAATGTGTTGGGTTTAAAACTTGCAATAAGGAAGAGGAGAAGAAAGGCTGATTCAGAAATTTTCACCTACTGAGGTTATCAGCATCATATAGGATTTCATTTCTTATTTAATAAAATTAATCACCAATATTCTATACATTTTTAATGGTGCAAGACTCTGGTCAGAAAGATAATCACTTTTATTTTGCACCTGCCATGGTAGAGACAGCCCAAGCAGAAGTCCTTTGATGTCTGGTCATGCGAAAACCACGACTCAAAGCCAATTTTGGCATCAACCAAAGGAATTACTTACTACCATTGCTTTCTCTCCCATGTATATTTTATCATTTCCACCAAATGTTTAGTTTGCATTTTTTTCCAGGTAGAGGGTTTGCTTTCATTACCATATATTTTTAACCTCTCTGGTCCTTTGTATTTTTTCTGGCTTTAGTTTTGGCAAAATCTTCCGGTGCAACATCCTCAGCAAATCTACTTAATATGTTCTTTATTCTGTTTTCCAAACCACTAAGATGTTAATTAAAAACAGCTTTTACCACTGCGCCTTCAATTGGCTTGAACAGTGAGATATTTTGCCATTCATCATTATCCTATTTTCTAATCTCTGTGTCCCTATTTACATAAAAGGTTGAATTACATTTTAAAATTAATTACAGCTCATGAGACTTTACTAAGTACTTGAGCTTAGACAATGTACGTTAAGCTACTGTATCCCATTCTTTCATTAACTTTGAAAATCATCTACTAAAGAGCATGAAAATGCATTGACAAAGCTTATTTTTTATTCACCCAGCATTACATATTCCACAGGACTAGGAGTAATTGATATTTTTCTTTCTTCTTCCCATCATAACTTAAAACTAAAAACATATGAGCAATCTTCAGATGACTTCAGGATGAGTATTTTATAATTTTATGACTGAGGATTCAGTGAGGATATATGACAATACCATGAAGCAAGAGATAACAAGACTCAGAGGCCCTGTACTGTGTTACAGTAGTAGCATTCCCACCAAAATCACTGTTTGTGTCCCTATTTTTTCCCATGTTTTTCATTGTTTAATTGGTTAACTTGAAGCTGAGATTCATTGCCACAGCTTGTCTCCTCTGCTGATCAGTCTAGCTTTTGTTGATTTTTATATTGATAATATATTCATATTATTCTCTTGCTTTGCTCCGAGAAATGTCTACTTATCCACTTTACTCTTGTTAAGCATTTGAGAATATCTACAAATATTGTAAAATAGAATTTTTAAATACTTGGATGAAACACAAATTGTAATTGAAAGCATCAACAAACCATTGACAGTTTAGGAGAATTAGGATGAAGTTTTATGGGTTTTGATCATTTTTTGTACATAAAGTAAGACTTTTTGCAGCTTAAAGTAGGTATTTCATTGAAAATACATTAATTTCAGTGAGAATACATTCATTCACAAGTCAGGTAATGTGTACCAAGACATGACATGGGAAGAAGGAAGGAATGACAGGTTTTCTCCTCACCACTTTATTGAAAAGTTCCAAGTATCCAATTAGCAGATAACAAAAGGAAGAAAAAAACAAAACAAAACAAAACAAAAAGGTAAGAAAGTCTTTCTGAAATGCACACACCTATAAAACCAGCATTTTGTGCCTGACACATCAAGTTCAGTCAACACTGCAAGAGGTCAACAGGCTCTAAGTAATGTCCCATAGGATTTCCTTTTAAAGAATAGCCTCTCATGACTAGTGTGGGATTGATGTACCAGTGTTTATATGGGATGTAATCCACAGGCTGTGTAAAAAGCTGGAAGAGGAGGAGGAAGAGACAAGTACATGTCTCACAGGGAGTATATCCTAAGCACAAGGAAAAGAATAAGAATTAAAGTTTAGAAAAAATATTTTGCAGAAAAGGCACAGCAGGTCAACCACCTAAGTCTTAACTTGCAGACCTCTCCTTACCTTAAGACAGATTCCACTGGAAGACTTGAAATAAAAGAAGAATAGAGGAAGAATTCAAAGAGGAGTGTTCAATCCTGCCCTTACAGAATTTGCACAGAAGAGCTCTGCTTTTCACAGCTGTTCGCTTTCATCTCTCTTTCTGATGGACTGCATTGTTGAGTGTCCTTCCTGACAGTGCTTCTCTTTGGGTTTGCCTTTTTTTCAGCTCATGCAGTTGTTCTCATGGGAGAAGCTGTGCAAAGAGGTTGAAACCAGGCAGACATCAAAATCCCACATCTGCCAGTGACCTGTTTGCACTAGCATTACATTAGCTCTTTGCACTACTGGCAGCAGTGGTGGGACAGAGTGTTGCTTTCACTACAATTTGTGCTGTTAGCACCAGAGCTGGAATATCATAGGTCAAAACTGCATGTCTTTCTTTTAAGAGAAAAGAGTGTTTTGCAGAAAACAAGCTTCACTAACATTAGTAGTGATTTTGTCTACCTATTGTTCTAATTCACTTTATTGAATTAGTTGAAAAGTTTTCTTTAAATCACTTTAAAACTCTGCAGTAGAGCACACTGCATTATACATTTCATTAGTTAGGCAGAGAAGCAATTTATATATGGTTAAACTTGCCACAGTATGCACTCAACATATCTGGATACTAAAAAAACCCTAAACAATGTAATTTCTTAGTAGTATTGAGGTTATTTAGAGGGAAAAGGGCAAAACAGGAAAAGATAGCAAGGTTTTGTCAGAAGTAGAAGTGGATGGCAGTAACTCTGCCCTGAATTTCTTACCACAGTGGTGTTAAATACACTTTTTGTATTCTACTATGGTAGTGAGCAAACAGTACAGATGACCTCCATGCTGCCTGGGAGGAGGGGAGCAAGGAGCTCACCTTTCCAGTTCCCACCAATGTTGCCTGATTTTGTCTTGCCAGAGTCAGACCAGAGACAAATCCAGTTAATAGAACTGTCTTCAGAAGGTTACATACAGCCATGAGTTAGAAATAAATTTAATGACAGAGAATGTTCTGAACTGGTGCATGGAAGAAATATCACCCTCTCTTTGCTATATCTAAATATAGATTTAAAGGCATGGAAAAATGTGTTCGTAAGTAATTGTCTGGGACTCAGCAAGCCACATGACATTAAATGGGCTGTGAATTATTAAGAAAAAGTACTCAAAATGTGTTAAAAAAGGGACTGCTTGAATCCTTTATTCCTTTATATGTAATACTTTCTTTTGCTGGTAACATGGAAGGCATCCATTTGCCTTCTAAGAGAAAAGGCATCACAAACAAAAAGCCTAGACTAGGAAAAAAATATTCAAATGAGGCCAAAAAGCTGTCTTTGAAGCAATGTAGTCTAAATCAAATGATTACATCTTAAATAAATCACAAATTAAAGTGGGCGAGTATTTTGTACATCACTGCTTGGCTACCTCCAGATACCCCTGCAGCATCTTCATTTCAGTCAAGAGTTCTGCCTATCAATAGGCTTTTCAAGAGCCCATTAGGAAAAATATCCTGACAGCAAGTACTTCGAAGTATTCCGACAAGTAAAGAAAAAGCTGCTTGCTCACTTATGGTAAAATTGACAGTAGTGTAGATAGCTCTCACAGAACCCACTTTCAGCACTAACTTTCTGCCACGCACCATTATTTTGCTATGATTTTACTGGAAAAGTGACCAAAGTGACTGAAACCAGGATGAGAGCCACTGAGTAGAGAGCCTTGGATTTACACCGAGGACTCCTATCCCTCTACTCTATCTTCATTTTTTAATGTAATGATCTTTTGTTCTTTCTGATCCCACTTGTCAGCACACACACCCCTGTATGTCTATAGCATGGCAGCAAAACGGAGCATTTCCAAATGCACACATTTTACTAGTGGACCACTGTAGAAGCTAATGATCATTTAATTTTCAGTAAATTCAGTGTGGTATCTTGGTCTATTTCAAGATTTGATGTACACCTGGATTTAAAAAAGCCTACCATTTAAGCTGCTTGTCAGTTCTTCTTTTCTGTATACGTGTGTGTGTTTAGCTAAAAGATGCTATATGGGAGAAAAGATCTTGCATAGTCACAGAAAGTGACTATCTCAAGATATAGGCCTCTTTAGGAAATCATTTTATGTGGAATAATTAGGATAGATTAGTAAGAAATGCTTTCATCTTAGTTTTTTGCCTATGTTGCATTTTAAAATAATTAAGAATCCAGATTGCTTCTGTTTTTCACCTTCGTTTACTGGCACCCAGCAAAGAGACCTACACTTTGATTTTAATCATGGCCAGACAGTATAAGACCTTGGTCTTAAGGGCAAGCAGAGCAACAAGCAGAAACCCCGCTGTGTAATTTCAAAGCAATGTACTTCATGCTGCTAACCCTACAGTATGATTTCTGTTCTGCCAATGGCTCCAATAGCAGACAACTTCCAATTTGCACCTCTTGCATAAATCCACATTATGCCAATAGGTTTAGAAGAAAACCACAAGCTGCCCAGTTCAGCAGTCAGAGGTCTGTTAACAGATCTTTAACTATGATCTATTGTGTAGGAAAGTCTGAAATTATGGATGCAGAGTTTCACTTTATAGAGCTCTCTCACTTGTGCTATGCAGGTTTTCTTGAGATAATTATAAGTGTTTATTTTGGCTTTTAACAAGTTTAATCACATTATTTAGCATGTTCTGATTTTGTCACTGAGGCAACCATTACTCCTGCACACAAGTTTTGCTTAATTGGCAGCGGGAGGAGAAAATGGAGTTTAAAGCAACTAATTGCACTAGACCTCACAGATGCCAAGATGTAGCTCTTTTAATTGAAACTTTTTACAAGATAGTTTACGAATGTAAAAAAACACTATCTCTTCTAAGTAGCTAGTACAGCATCCTACTTTCAGTTTTGCTTCCATTTTAAGTGGCTAAATATTCTCGAAGTTCAATTAAAGGACATCTGCAAAAAGTATTTCAAAGCATGGAAGACAGAGATTGGGAATATAAAAGCAGAGAGTTCAGTAAGGGGCTTCACTTACTTATCTGAATTCCAATTTATAAATAACCTTGGCTGCCTGCAGAAGGTAATTCAGTCTGTTAATTTCAGGTCACCATTTAAGTACCATGCTGTGCCAAATTGCATTTGATGGTTTTATAATGGTACCACTACAATATACTAAAAGGAGATCTATAAAGGTATCCCTAGTGGGAATTTCAACCCAGGTCTCCAGAGGTAAAAGTTACATTCACATCTAGCAGTTCTTTCCACTGCATTGCAGGGGTGTGTTCCTGTGCCATGTTGCACAAAAAAAAATTGCAATTTTCCTCACAATATAAAGCACTTAGAGTTCCTAATTTAAATATTTTATGCCTGTATTTTTTTTTCCAAAAATAACAGACTATGCTTCTTGACACACTTCATTCCACTTTAAATCTCTGAAGTATGGTACTACAAGTCTCTATCAACAGTGATTGAACAAGTAGCAGTTGATGGGCGATAATAGTTTCCCCAAAGGAAGTGTTATTTCTTGATCTTTGGCATGAAATAACAGGTATATCGCAGAAAGGTAAATGCTTGCATCAGGATATTGTCTCACAATAGACTTCTTTGGTCACAGTGGCATTTTCCAGTGAGCAAGACATCTTCACCCCTCCTCCAGTGACCCAAAGAAGTTGAATGCCTTTTGGAAGGTTAAGCTCTGTACGCAGGGGTCATGGGACTGGGCTGAAGCCGGAGGGTCTGTTTATTTTCTACGTGTGTTGAACTATGTTGTTCTCTGGGTGTGAACATAACTTTCTAACCTTCACAAATGATCCCAAGGAAAAGACCTTGCTGACTAAGACTGGGTTTGTGGCTGAACCATTTCAAAAATTCACTTCTTTCCAGACGATGCACAGCAGCTAAAGAGAATCCTTAAGCACTGAATTGTATTTTAAACAGCAGTAACCAGAAGCAATGCCTTTGCTGGAGTAACATTTTTTCAAATATATCTTGAGGGAAAAATAACATCACAAATGTATCCCTCTAGCATTCAGTGAGCACAGCAGCCCCGTAAGGAGCTCCTTTTAGCCTGCTATAATGCCCTGAATTTTACCATGCAAACCAAAACACTGAGAATGTTTTAATAAACTTCCTGGCTCATGTCATGACTCCTACATATTCAAACCGTCACACTATGCCAAACTGCTTGAAAACAGAGAAATTTGTGGAACACTGCCTTCATAAAAATTGCAGCTATTCAAATTTAACTATTTCTGAGTCCATGTACATTAAAAGTATCTGTGGGCTTTAAGGAGCAGATAATGTAAGTGAATATCTTCACTTACAGAAGGCGAGGGATGAAGTATTTGTATCAGATAGATACTGAGTTTCTTCTTTAACAATTTTGAGGACCTTGGTGTTATCCTATTTTTATCTCCTTACAACTCCAACCTCATCACTATATGCAGTGATACATGGTTTAAAAGTCTTTTTTTTTTTTTAAGTCATCTTAAAATCTTCCACTAAATGTAGTGATTCTACATAAATAATGAATATTTGCACCAGGTTAGTGTGCATCTTACTATTTTTGCTAAGAAGCTCAAAAATTATCCTATGGCATATTCATTAATTTCAGCAGTAATTTTGTGATTTTTTTTTACTTACTTCCCTGAGGAGAAATCTTCACTTACATGGGATGCCGGAATGAACGTGCTATGACTGAAATGAGACTAGTAACTTCTGGTTTCAGGTCAGAAAATGCCTTCAGGAAGAGTGTATATCTTCTCCCACAAGTCTGACAGTGCAATATGTCTACCCTTTCTAGTAGTCATAATATTTACAATGTATTATTAATAATGAATTTCATAATAATCCTGTTGCTGACCAGACAGTGAACTTCAATAACTCATCGAATGCATATTTTTACAGTTGCTGTAAATGAGACATTATGACATAATGGCCAGCTACATAATATTTTGTCAGATTTTTTAATGTTAGGCTTTGGATGGTACTGCATGTATTTCATTGTGGAGCTTGTCAGGCTCTTGATTTGTTCGTGGCAGTAGAGAGTCTAATTTTTGAGTACTAATTAAAATATGTCATTAAGATTCAAATTTAATTAAACAAAGACATTCAGAATCTAATGATTAAGATAATCTTTCATAACAAGAGATTGCACTGGTATAAAATTTAATACATTTGTATTAAGCAGACACAAAAAAATCACAGGCTTAATTCTTATTTTTCTTTTCTAAGATAGACACTTCAGAAAACCATTCTGGAACAAGTGAAAGAGTTTCAGTGTGAAACATTAAATCATTTTTTGCATCTGTATTTCACCCAAATTGCCTACAGTTTTTGTGCGTCTTACAAAACAAATGGCAAGATTAATCTGATTTCTGCTAAGCATCAACATCAAGTCTACAGCTGATAGAGAACTTTTATGAGAAATTGAGAAAAGACACATAAGTTATGTTGACATTTCTGGTGATTGACTTTCCCAGAAGGACTTGAAAGAAAATAGGCATTCTAATGATGATGCCAATTTCTAGAGATCAGACTGGTGTCCAGAGTTCATTTCCAATTATATGTAACTTCCTGGACATTTGGCACTTTTCTAAGAGGAAAAGCATTCATCGTTCTGACCCTGCTAAGTCCAGTCATCCAGAAATCTCGTTTGAAAATGTCAGTTGCTCATTCTTGTCATGAGTTGTTGTCTTTAACAATAAATTGTTTCCGAGGCAAAAATAATTTTCAAAATAACTGAAGCAATTATTTTGTATAGCTTGCATGTCGTTGGAATTTGCTCATGTAATTAAGATAATGTCCTCTGGAACAGAGCTCATTTTGTTTCTCCACTGGTATATTTGAATATGCAAATTTCTCATTATATTTGGACTCCTCTCCATTCCCCAGTTTTGGTCCAAAGTAATAAGTTTTCAAATTCCACCATCATCAACCCACAGAGTAAATAAAGTTTTATATATTTTGAGAAAGTATTCATATGCACATGAGTCTTGTATGGCATTCATCAATGGAGTACACATAGCCTGCCACCAAAAAACGGGTATTATGGCCTAACAACACAACCGGGATCTCTGAGTCGAAGCAATGCCCATGGATGTGAATTGTATCTGTTAAACACTGACAGAAAAAGTGAGACATCTGTCATGCCAGAAGCATGTGCCAAAATACTCACCATCTATCTTTTTCAAAACTATCAACAATCTGAGACTTTTAAGACCTATACAAGAGGTTTGGCAGCACAAATGTGCACTACCTGAATGAGGAGAATTATCACGGCTTATGAAGCCTTTGGGAAAACGTATGAATATCATGAACATGACAGAGTTTTTTCTGGTTTACCTATCTATTTCACAGAGAATGAACAAAAAAACCTATGCTACCATTTCTACAAGTCCCGGGGGGTACTATAGGCTTTGGGTAAGTGAAATTCAATGCAGAAGTGACTTGAAAAAAGAAATAAGTATCTTTTTCCAGCAAATTGAACTATTTGACTTTAAATTAAATCTACCCAAAAAGTATACTTAATTTTGATTTTGCAAGTAGGAATGTTTCTAATGGCACACTAGATTTCCTTTGGAAAAACTTCCATTTTGCAGAAGTCCTTTTTTCCATCCAATTATTCTGACAACAATTTCCCAAACAGCTTTTAGCATAAAAGAGGATTATAGCTATTACAGATATTTCTCAGTGCCTTCTAATGGCTCTATCGTTTCCAAACCTCATTCTTCACTTTTTGTACTTTCTGTATGCTTGGTTTATTATTTCTTGTTTCTGGTCTTAGCAAATAACCATGCAATAAATTATTGCATACGTAAAAGTATTGACTTTGTATGTGAAAAGGAATAATGCTCAAAGAGCAAACCTGACCCTGAGCTACTGTTGGGCACAGAAAGAAAAAGAAGCAGGTTAAGAAAAAAATATAGACAATAGCATGCTTTTCCACTGATTAAATTATTTAGACTGAATAGCTGCCTTTACTGTAATGCAAATATTTACCTTTTTGATTTTGTACTTTGGTAGAAAAACATTGCATAAACATCAGGAAAAGCTTTACTTGTTTTTTTGACACATCTACTGTAAGACATCAGAAATTAGAAAATCATGTAGTTCCCTAAAAGTTATCAAACCCCTCATATTTCCAATTGCTCTGTTTTATAAAAGTAATATTCAAACTTAAGATTTTAAGCTTATAAAATGAAAAATCCCGAATTTCTTCTCTCAGATACACAATGTAAGAACTGTGAAGATTTGGTGCAGAAAAAAATAGAGTCTTCACATTGTATAAAGCATAGTTTATCTTCAGCATTATTGCCAACTGGAGTGGAGTCAATGTTTTCTTATTTTAACTATTTAAAATGTTATAGACAGAAGTGTTCAAAAGACTGTGGTTGGATGAGCTGCTTCTATTCACATGATTTGGGAGAGTTCTGCACTGAAGTTGCATTTGCAGTGTAAGTTTAAAAACTTATTCTAAATTATGACTGAAAGAAATAACATTGCTATCAGAAGCAGAAAAAAAGAAACAACCACAGAGAAAAAAAAAAAAAAGAAACAGCCAGATTAAAGTAGGATTAAAAGTAATCTCTAGACTACAGCTATAAACTGAACATGGCAAGCTTTGGTATGGCTGTTTAATTATCATCCATGTATAACTTTTGTTAGTGAATTTGTTTTTCCACAAAAGCACAGGGTATGTGAAACATGCCAAAAGGGCACCCTGACCCCTTTAAGTTCTGCTATTAACCTAATAAGGATCTTGTCCTGGACAGCTGATGATTGCATAGTGTAATTATAGAAACAGGGATAATTGCAGTATACATAGGCAGTGGGGAATCTGCTACTCAACAATAAGGGTCTGAGCACAATGATCCCACTGACTTCATCTCTTAATTGACTTCAAAGAGGGTTAAAACCGAACAGCAGCTTTTAGGATAAACCTTTCAACAAGCACAAATTTGGACTGGTGAGATGATCCAATACACTTGACAACCAAATAATTTTGCCCCTCCCATATCCCTGTCTGCTCTGCATTCTCAGCTCAGCCTCTACCTCAAGTAAGGGTTGTGATTATGTTATGATTTTAACAGGCACACAAAATGCAAAAAAGTCATAATGTTATGTTTGGAACTAAATGCCGTATGAGCAAATGTGTATGAATAAGTTAAATATCCATGATCTTGAAAGAACTTTTATCCACTGTTTAGGGACTGTGTACCAAGTCATTTAAATAGTCAGCCACATCTGTTCTGTGTTGGAAAAACTGGGGCAAAGAAGAAAGTACTAGCTTCTGCCCAAGGTTTCAAGAATGGAAAAGAGTGGTTATACCTTGTGTTACAACTCTATTTTATGATAATTAAGAGTGCACAAGTGTGTAAGATAGATAGCAAAGCACGCAACATGAGAGTCTGAGGCTATGTCTTCATTAGCAACTATCGTGTCCTGACAGGAGCAGATGTGGAGGGAGACAAAGAGCTGGTGCTGAGAACGTGACATGTGCGTGTCACCGTAGCTCATGTTAGCCTGATCTTGGGGACAAATCCCTGCTAGCTGCTGAAGGTCAGTTGTGGGCACACCCGGGGCATGTATTCCAGTCTCCAGTTTCAGGATCTAGTTCTGTATGTTCCCAGCCTACTTCATGGTATGAACTGAAGCCCTGTTGAGTAGGGATAAATTCGCTTCAAAACAGCACTCCTGATCCAAACTAGGTGACAGGCACCTTTGAATAACATTCCAAAGCTGTTCAATCCCTTTCAAAGTTAGGAAAACATAACTATCCAAGTCTTTTGAGTAGTCTTTCAAGTGTTAACTTTGTCAGTTATATGGATTTACCAATTAATAACTTCTCTGTATAAGAATAGTAAATACGCCTCAATAGCATTTTAAAATATTTTTTACTGTGTGTCTTCAATATCCAGTTTTCCATGGAGTTGTGTTTCCATAGAGACTCCCTGTGTTTGGAAGAAAAGCCTGCCAGGAGTTAATCTGGTTAATAATATTAAAATGATTAAAACTGAGAAAAGCTTAAGTGTGTTTTGCTGGTGAAAGTGCCTCTCTATCTCACCTGGGTGTGGAACAAGTAAGAGACTGTGGCATGTTTCAGGGGAGTCTGAGATACAAATCTGAGAAGTAGCCAGCCCTGAGGAAAGTCTAAAGATGAATTCAGCTTATGTTATCATGAGCACTGTCAGTAAAGCAAATCCGCAAAAGCAGCCATGTAGTTTTGGACCTTCCTTCCCTGGGATTGGGTAGGTCACTGAGGAACACTTAAAGAAGCTAAGCCTAAAAGGGACTGTCCCTCACTTCCCTAGATCCTACTCTCAGGTAGCACATGGCAAATGTTGTTCAACACTAAGAAAGAAGAGAGACAAGAAGATGAAGCAGAGAGATCAGATGTAATGAAGATCTGGTGCAAAGCCAGACGAATGTTTCTTCAGGCTTTTGCTATCAAGAGTGGTGCTGAGCATGGGAGCAAGAGCTCCCAGCTGAATGGAAATGAGAACATTAAAGTTGAAGTAAATACACAGCAGAAGGGCAAAAAACTTGGGGAGATCAAGTGCTGGAAACTTAAAATTATTCATTTATGAGGAAGGGGAACACCAGAGAAAGAAAATCATTTTCATGAAGGAATATAATTACAGTAGTACTCTGTGTATACTAGTCATTAATAAATTACAGCTTTCTGGTAAGTTGTTTGAGGCAGAAAAGGATTATTACCCAATTAGGATTAGTAGGATCAAAACCTAAATAGATTTAAACTCAAGTCTGATGAATTCATGCAAAGAAATATGCAGTATGATTACCTGTTATAGTAGAGATTGATTTAAAATCACAGAAAATTCAGCCCAGCATTTCCATATTCCTAAGTCTCTGAACTGTTAAAACTGTCTTCAATTCCTTTAGAAGGAGCAGTCCGGAATTTGTCTAAACCAAAAACAAAAGTCTAAACAAGTGAATTTAGTCCTGTGGTTATGCTGTATCTCTGTAAAAAATCTTGTTACTTTTCATTTTTAAATTCACATTATCTAATTGACTTTTATGTATGGAGCATAAGTCTTTTTCACTTTCCAGTAACTCAGAAAACTAGAAATTATTTCATCTCAATATGTGTGTACACTAATTGTCATTATATTTTAAATTGGAAAAAAAAAACAACTGGCAGGCAATGCCCTGAATACAATATGCAGATATTATTGACTTTGAATAATTTTGTTGTTTTGTATAAGCTATTTTTTCCTCGCTGGGAACAGAAAATATCCCACAGGAAAAAACAGTATTTCAACATGATTTTCCTTCAGAAAAGGAACAAAAAGTTGAAATATCACAATTTTTTCTTGGAATGAAATGTTCCAAAATAATACCATTTGGAAATGTCTATGTTTAGTTTTGACTTACTAAATCAAAGTGTCTTATTTTCTTGAACTGAACCCAAACACTGTGTTTCAAGTCATTTCAACATTAATTTGCTTTGGCCTATTGTGCCATATGGGAATTTGAGTAGTGCCCCTTGGTTCCCATGCTTTCACATGGGCTAGGCTTCTTTTTCCCATTGCACCGTAGCATGTGACTCTAAATGATGATCCATATGGCTTGGTCAGAGGGGAGCTCACGGTGTACAATGGGACATAAAGTTTTGCAAAGAGAAACTGCATTTTTTTCCTTAAAAAGTGGCTGACACAATTCCCAACCCACCTTCTACAAAAGCAGCATTTCTAGAAAGAAAGGAATTGGTTTTCAGGTGTACTGTTGAAAATGCATCCATGAAAAGTCATGGAATTCCAAGAGTTAAGAAACAGGACTGCTTTCATGTCTGTCATAACTCCTTTTAAATGGGGAGGAAATTGGCCCCTACATATCTTGACAACATAGTAAAGAGGACTGCAATCTACAGAAGTCAAGGGGAAAAAATGTGATAATAGAGCAGATGGGGAATGTGTTCCTATGGTAACCAGATACACTATATTTTCTGCTAAGATATACAAATGAAAAGCAACACAGACTACAGTAAGGGAAGATCAAACACTAATTCTTCCTAGGTTAATTATAGCCAGGCTGCTGCTTACAGTGATAGCCAATAATGCAAACATTGCTTGTTTAGTACGTAGTATATTATAATTACCAGAAAGTATAAACTACATAAAAGATAAAAATTAAAGAATTTTGCTTTAGTATTTTGCTCTCAGCTCACAGCCAAAAAAAAAAATTGAAAATCAGCAGGAAAGATCAGGACTCTACTGCACCCAGTTACCTTCACAGGAAGATGGGAGTAGCTGGACTTGAGAGACCTGGAGGGCAAGAGGACATGCAAAGACATTTCTCATTACACTAAGATACGTTGTCAAATGGATGATGAGATTGCAGGGGCAAGGTTTAAGAGGTTAGGAAATGCCAGTATTAAGGTTCCTGTGGCCTTATTTCTGTCCTTTGAGATATAATTTAATCATACTGGGTTTCTCCCCTTTATGCAAAATATATACATATATATATGCAAACCAAAAGTTACATATTTGTCAAAAGGTTTCTTCAGTGAGTTTTTTAAATCTTGTCAAATGATATCCTGGGCTGCATCAGAAGAAGAGTGACCAGATGGTTGAGGGAGGTGATTCTCCCCCTCTACTCTACTCTTGTGAGACCACACTTGGAGTACTGCTTTCACCTCTGGGGCTTCCAACCTAAGAAGGACATGGACCTGTTGGTCTGAGTTCAAAGGGCTGTGAAGATGATCGGGGGCTGTAGCAGCTCTTCTGTGAAGACTGTCTGCCAGAGTTGGAGGTTTTCAGTGTGGAGAAGAGCAGACTCCAGAGAGGCCTTACAACAGCCTCCCAGTACCTAAAGGGGGTGCACAAGAAAGCTGGAGAGGGACTTTTCACAAGGACATGTAGCAATAGGACAAGGGGTAACGGTTTCAAACTGAGAAAGGGTAGATTTGGATTAGATGTAAGAAAGAAGTTATTCACTGTGAGGATGGTGAGGCAATGGAACAGGTTTCCCAGAGAAGCTACGGATGCCCTCTCCCTGGAAGTGTTCAAGGCCAGGTTGGATGAAGCAACCTGGTCTAGTGGAAGATGTCCCTGCCCGTGGCAGTAGGTTTGGAGACAGATGATCTTTAAGGTCCCTTCCAACCTAAACCATGAAATTATAATCTTTGAATTCTAATCACAGAACTATTTTGGTTGGAAGAGACCTTTAAGATGATCGAGTCCATCCATTAACCCAACACTGCCTGGTCACCACTAAACCATGTTCCTAAGCACCAAAACTACAATTCTTTTAAAAACCTCCAGGGATGGTGACTTAGCCACTTCTCCCTGGGCAGCTTGTTCCAGTGCTTTATAACCCTTTCAGTAAACATTTTTTTCCTAATATCCTATCTAAACCTCCCCTAGCACAACTTGAGGGCATTTCCTGTCATCCTATGACTTGTTACATGGGAAAACAGACCAGCCGACCAAGCCCCACCTTTCTATAACCACCTGTCAGGTAGTTGTAGAGAGTGATAAGGTCTCCCCTCAGTCTCCTTTTCTCCAGGCTAAACAACTCCAGCTCCCTCAGCTGCTCCTCATAATGCTTGTTCTCTAAATCCTTCACCAGATTTGTCATCCTTCTTTGGACACGCTCCAGCACCAAAATGTCCTTCCAGTAGTGAGGGGCCCAAAACTGAACATGGTATTCAAGGTACAGCTTCATCAATGTAGAGTACAGGGGCACAATCACTTCCCTAGTCCTGCTGGCCACACTGTTTCCAATACCAAGCAGGATGCTGTTGGCCTTCCTGGACACCTGGGCACACTGCTGGTTCATATTCATCTGGCTGTCAACCAATACCCTGAGGTCATTTTCTATAAGGCAGCTTTCCAGCTGCTCCTGCCCAATCCTGCAGCACTGCATGGGGTTGTTGTGACTGAAGTCCAGGACCCATGATTTGAACACCTTAGCCCATAGATCCAGCCTGTCCAGACCACTCTGTAGAGCCTTGTCCTGGTCTGAGTGAGAACAGAACTAATTCTGTTCAGTGATTTTACTTTTCAGCTCAGTTCTCCTAACTCCCTGCACTGTCTGAAGTCAGCAGCCTGTTTTCCCAGGCAGTGTCTGCTGCTGGCAGGGAAAACACCCCATGGGCAGTGTTACTACCAAGGGTTGGGGTGCAGACCAAGGCCACTGCTGGACCTTGTGCACCAACCACACTGAGGGTGCAGAAAGTGAAAGGTGGCACCAGCAGGGAGCAGCAGGCAGAGCAGGTGACCCCAAATTGACCAGTGAGGGATTCCAGCCCAGATAGGGCATATTCGGTATAAAGCAGAGAGATCTGGAGTGTCTATAGCTTGCTCTCTAGGGGGTCCTGGGCTCTTCTCCCCTCTTGGACCTCTTTGCCAGCTTTGCTTGGCTTGGCTCAGGTCCTCTTTCAGTTCCTTCCTCGGAGCATCCCAGGAGGCCTCTGTCTGTTCTGCCTTTGATCCCAGTCAGTGTGTTCCTGAATCTGGTACCAGAATCCAGCTCCTGAACACAGCTCCCATCTGCTGTGGGGGCCAGTCTGGGACTCCCCCAGACTGTGTATATTTGTATATATTCTATTTTTATTATTATTATTTTCATTTTCATTAAAGCTGTTGTAGTTCCCTTTTCTAATGTCTCAGTCTCTCTCCTTTATTCCCTTTCTCTCCCCTGTGGGGAGGGAGGGGTTAACAGAGAGTGCCTGTTATAGGCCACCCTGACCCTAAACTGTGACAAGCCTCCCTGCCCTCAAGCAGATCAACACACCCACCCAACTTGGTGTCATCTGCAAACCTACTGAGGATGCATTCGCTCCCCCCTATCCAGATCATTCATAAAGGTATGGAAGAGAACAGGCCCCAGTACTGAGCTCTGTGGTACACCACCTGTGACCACCCAGCAAATGGATTTAAATCCATTCACCACTACTCTTTGGGCCCAGCCATCCAGCCAATTTTTTATCCAGCAAAGTGTACTCCCATCCAAGCCATGAGCAGTGAGCTTCTCCAGAAGAAGGCTGTTGGAAACAGTGCCAAAAACTAAAGTCTAGGCGGCAACATCCACAGCCTTTCCCTTATTCACTAAGTGGGTCACTTAGTGACACAGGTTAGTCATTAAGCACCTGCCTTTTGCAAACCCATGCTGACTGGGCCTTGTATAATAACCATATTATGCTAACCATATAATTCTAATCATAGAATTATGTCTTGTTGTGCCTTTTTTTTCTTCAAAAGATCCTCAGCTACAACATAGTGTTTGCTTCCCAGACTTTATTTAAGAAGAAAGAGAGAAGTTCCTTCTGCTGCCCTGGATGGGACGACTGTTTCTGTCTTTGGCACCCACATACAACACTAGCTGTACAGAAACTGGTCAGCTAATGTTCAGGGCTCTCTGAAGCTGCCTTTTCATACATATCACATGACTAGTCTTGGCATTGTCTTAATGGCATTAGCAATGTTTTGATACATGATATGTGGCAATATACTTCCTATATAGTAGAAATAATAATGATGATATAATAAAGTGGAGAAAGATCTGTTTGGCAAGTGAAGCTAACTAAAATAATCTTACAAGCACTGAGAAGCCTCTGCAGGGTTATAGTGGAAACATGAATAAAATTAAAAGCCACACTCAGTGATATTTTCCTGGATGAGTCACTGAGAATGCGTGTGAATAGTGAGAGACTGGGATTATTGGGGGATATCCAGCTATTCATTTTGTCATGAGCCTGAGACAGCTCACTCAATGTAAATGAAAGGCATGTTTGCCTCTGTGATGGCTTGTTACTAGCCTGATTTGCAAAAAGAGCTATAAATTATGTTGAAGAATGCCAAATGTATAGTTTTGTGATGTTAATGGTACATGAGGGAAAGAAGGGGAATGTAAGTCATTTAAATGCAAAAAAAAAACAAACAAAAAAAAAACAAAAAAAAAAAAACAAAAAAAAAAAAAAAAAAAAAAAAAAAAAAAAAAAAAAAAAAAGAAAAAAAAAAACATATTTTTTTGGTTT
>JANHFX010016244.1:0-40019 GCA_027560015.1 Chloroceryle amazona
GTGGTTTTTTTTACAGCTGGCAGTTGCACAAGACTATGAACACAGCAACAGTCACGGAATGTACAACAAACACGCACAGTTAAATAAGGGGCAGAACAAAACAGCCCGAGCAGTCCCAGGGCTGCAAGGCGGGGAGTGCTGCTGGGGTTCGGGGTTTGTTATTTTTATTCGTTGTGTGGGTTTTGTTTTGTTGGCTCCAGGAACATCCAGAACCGGACCCCAGCTGCCCCCCAGGAACAGCGTTAGGCCCCTGCAGCAGTGCCCGGCTCCAAGTGAGACCGTGGCCCTGGGAGGGAACAGAGGGGACTCCAGCACTGAGCTCCTGGGGGCCATTGCCTAAGAGAGAGCGCTCGGGGTCGCTCTGGTTTAATAACAGCAAGAGACAATGAATTTTATACCTTCTGCACTGCAGAAATGGGGAAAAACCCCACCACCCTTGCAAACTGTTATTTTTTGTCTAAAAGCAGCCCCCCCTCCCTGACCTGTGCAATCGCTGCAGTTCAAAATTCATGGTATTTCCACCTCCGGGGTCATTGGGTTAACTGGGGAGCCCCCAAATTGCTTAACGTGGGTCCCAAGCACCCTGCTCTTGCTGTGGGACAAGTAGAAAGTTTGATAAAGAAGATTTAAGTTCAAGGAGGTTGGTTTAAAATAATTTTCTGGAACGCTCTGTAGTTTTTAAAGCTTTAAATACAGTCGTCCTCATGCGGTGATTCTTTCAAAGCTGAAGAGAGCCAAATATTTTGTAAACCTCTGTCTGCAATATCATTAAGGGGAACAAGTTTAATGTTCATCTGTAAAGACTAATGGACCTTTTAAGACTTTAAAATTGCTCCTGTAGAGCTGCAGCGGCTCAGAATATTCCAACTCTGCTCTTTTCCTACTGCTCGTACCGTTTTGGACTGGTAATGTCAATCATCTAGCAGCCTGAAGAAAGCCAAGGCAAAAAAATCTCCCTCCTTTTCTCTCCCACCAGTGACATCTCAACCCTTGGTGACACGACTCCAAATCATCAGTGGGAGCTGCTGCTGCTTGGCCGTGCTGGGGGAGTCGATGGGCTCCCAGATCCACTGAATTTCAAGACATCACTACACTTGCCTAAATGGGAGCTCTGGTCCTCGTTCACTTCACCAGTCTCATTACCGTGGCACAACGAGAGGAGTGAAATCCCCAGGCACAGATTTATCTGCTTTTTAGCGAGTCGCTTCAAAGCCACCTCAAAACAGTTCTGTGCTCGCCAGAGTTTTCAAGCTGATTTCTCTCATGGTCAGGGTATTAACAAGGAGTTCAGTAATTGCCAAAGCGATGCCTGCTACAAGGCTTTGCCCTCGAGTCACCAGACTTAGAAGCGATCTCTCGCATCTAAGAGCTTTTAACTCCATAATAATGGAGCTAACAGTGACCCCAAACCCAGTCAACATCTGTTCCACTTCCTCCACGCTCGGTGCGACACAAGAGGAAACAAATCTGAAAAGAGCCCCACAACCCAACCCAACCAAATGAATGAAACCAAACCAAACCTCTCAGTTTTTTCAGTCCCAAAGGCCATTAAGACAAATTCTCTGCTTTTGTTTTATAAATAAAACCATCCTGTTACACACAGATTGTGGGATGAGCTTTCAGGCGGCGAGTGGGTTTAGACATACACAGTATATCCCATCAGGGGTCAGTGGTGGCGAGTTCTTGCAAGTGCCAGAGGACATTAAAGAACCAACCAACAAGACCTGTGAAGTATTAAGTAAAAAATAAAATCAAATAAAGAAAAAAAAACAACAAACAACAACACTCAAACCCCTCTCCTTCCCTTTCTCCTGGTCCCTAAACGTGCCATGAATACTGTACATGAACCAGGTTGATGAAAAGCAGGCAACTCCCCCCTCCCCCCCAATGGCTTTCTGTGTCCCATAAATAGTGGTCCTCTAGCAGGTGTCTTGGGTGTTTCCTGAGTCCAGGGGCTGGTCATTTGATGGAACTGTCCAAAGGAATTAACAGTGCATTGTTAACAAGGTTGTTTGGGGGAAAAAAAAATAAATCAAGAGTGACCAACACTCCATCCAGTCTTCAAGGGGAAAAAAATAGGTCCACTTTGAGGTGGCTGCAGAGTTAACACCCCTGCTTCTTCAGAGGTGTGCTCCTGTCCCTCATCTTCTCCTGGCACAACTATCTTTAGGTCACAGCAGAAGCTGCTACGCAGGTTAAGCGGAGCCTTTGCATGTTTGCAAGTCGAGCCTTTTTGTGTTTACAGGCAGAAAGGCCATTTTCCCTGCGAACACTGGAGGGGACGAGAGATAACAGTGGCTCCTCCACACCACCCTGAGGTGCTACTGTGATTTCCATCCATTCGTTCCGCACGACACGGGTTTAAGACTTGGTTTTGCTTCTTTCTGGAACGGCTCGGTAAATAAAACAGGGCAGGCAGCATGTAAACAGTTCTCGAGGGCTGAAAAAAAGACTAATAATTTAACGGACTGCTTCGGCTCATCTTCACAGCTTCGTGGCTCTCTCCATCCCCACGCACGTCTGCAAGGAGCCACCGCTTTGCTGCTGCTGCTTTTTGTCTCCAGGCAGTCTGCTCACCTTGAGCTGGTTCATTCCCTTTCACCTTGGCTGCTGAAACAAAGACCCAGGAAGCAGTTCTGCCATATCCTGGCAATTTACACGATGTCCTCCTCTCTAACAGCTCCTATTAAAAATATACATACAACATAATTTGCCAGTAAGCCTCCAGTTAGGCAAGCTTTTATCCCATACGATTGAAATAAAGTTGTTTTTTTACTGGAGATGCTTCCAAAAAGGAAAATTAAAGGGCAGCAGACATGCCAAAAGTAAAGTCCAGAGCAAGCAGAGGTTTCACTTCTCCTCTTGTCCTTTCTTTTTTGTTAAAAGCTGCATAAAATAGCATCCCAAAAGGATTTGGAGGGCACCTCTTCACGGTCACTGGGGACTCAAACCCTCTTAAAGCATCAACAAGAGCTCCATGATTTTAGTTGAAAAGTGAGCATATATTTTAAAACATACTGAACCCCAGGACAGCCGTTTATCCGGGTTTTCAGGGGAGGTGACAAGTACAAGCAAGTGACACCACGAGGCTTCTTCACTCGTGTTCTGCTGAGAAAGTTCGCGGTTTGGCGATGTGCACTTCGCTGCCGCCGCTCCCGTTGGTGGTCGTGGTGATGATGTACTGGGTGGTCTGCTGCTGCTGGCTGCTCGTTTGAGATTCCAAGGTAT
The DNA here is from genome assembly GCA_027560015.1 of Chloroceryle amazona. Classification (NCBI taxonomy): domain Eukaryota; kingdom Metazoa; phylum Chordata; class Aves; order Coraciiformes; family Cerylidae; genus Chloroceryle; species Chloroceryle amazona. The sequence goes on from JANHFX010016244.1 coordinate 3,229, forward strand.
CTGTGTGGGCTGGCGGCTGGGAAACGCCGACCTGCACCTCGCTGGAGAGCGAAGAGTTTTGTTTGACATCCAGATCAGGCTGGCCTTCAGATATCACATAGTGAGTCTGCATGGGGGATAGAAGAAATAAGTTATAATCATTGCATCTTCTGTAACTTTCCTGTTGTCATTATCTGTAACCTTCCTAGCAGATATTTTGGTATGAATAAGGAACACTGAAATTAAATGGTATTCCTTTAAAATCTGACAGAGACTCCCCTTCAGATCTGACAGAGACCAACATAACCCTCGTCCTTGCTGTTGAAGTACATGGGACTAATTTGCACTTGGTTAACTTACGAGTGGTTAAGCCAATTACACAACCCAATGCTACAAACTTAAGTACTGATTTAATACAACTATTCTGAAAGCTTTTTGCATTTTCCACGTGTTCTAGCAGAAGCTGCACTTCTAGGATCAGTATCGGCACAGTACAGCCACCTTGTGCTGGATTGCTTCAAAGAGCAGTCACTCTTCTTTGTCATCCTACAGATAACAGCCATCAAATTGTTTCTTGAAACTGTTCTGAAAGTTGGTTTAATGGATACAGCTTGGCCTTGTAAATGGCTAGGTGCACAGAACTACTTGTCATCACCACTGAAAGGAATATGATGTTATTTCAGGGGAAAAAAAAAAAAAAAAAAAAGAGATATCTTTTCCTTGAAGCTCTAGAGATTATTCCTCACCTTTCCTCACCCCTGTCATCATTTTGGCATCCCTCTGCCTTTCCAACTGAAGGCTTTAAGTCTGATAACATTATTCTGGATGAGGAAAAAAAAAAAGCAAGCCCATGTTTTCCTTGTTTTGCTTACCTGAGTAACTGCTTTGACTTGGCCTGTGTTGACAGTGGTGACCGGTGTACCTACTGCAGTCTCTGTGATCACGTACTGGCCTTGGGGAATGGTCATCATCTGGATCTCAGATGCTACAAATGGAAATTAGAGACTTTCAGTCAAGCTCAAGGACCACCTTGAAAGATAATGTCCTGCCTCAGTACGATTTCAAGCCTGAAACGGTGGTTGCTGAATAGAAATTCGGGTAGTGCAAAGCTTTGTAAAACCCTCCAGGCCTCAAGAGAATGACACCAGCTAATATCAGCCGCAGATTTGGCAACTGACGCTGTTCTTGCCCAGTAATTACCATCCAGAGCTGCACGGACACGAGAAGTCATTCCACATTGCCCTCATCTTTCCGTATGATTCTTTCAAGCATCCATCCAAATCTGAACAAGCTGCTCTCTAACATGGGGATCCTTGCTGAATGCAAATTCCTAGGAATAGAGGAGCCCAGTCTACCCGCCCAAACCACAGATCAGATCATTATGGTCCTACAGCAGAGGAGCCAGTGCAACCATTTTAATCCTTCTGAAACTGTTTATCTTCTTTGATATCTATGAATATTTATCACAAAGCTTAATGAGCTCTGAAAACACTACCCCATCTGGTAGGTGGAGAAACGAAGCACACACACTAACCCAGCTACTAGTGAGAGCTGCTGCTGCCACTTACAGTAGCTCCGAAACGAGTTCCACGTGCTGGGAAGATACGTGTGCTGGACTGAAGATCCCTGTTGCTGCTGGAGGGCTGGGTTTGCTGTCGATGTAGTTGTCTGCATCTGTGAGGGGCTGAGTTCCTGCTGAGATTGTTGTGAGGAGGGGCTCAAAGGCTGGCCCCCAACCTAGGGAAAAAAAAACAAACCAAACCAAACGTGTTCTCCGTGTACTAAGGATTGTCTGTACTGTTCCAAACATATCCTACTTAAGGGAAAACAGAGGGGCGGGTTCTATAACACAACGAGCAGAGAATTGCAAAATTCTCCTCCATTTCCTGCAAGTTGCTTCACTCAATGGTTAGTAAGCAGAGATCTGGGCAACTGAAATAAAGATGTTGCTGGCCAAAGGTTACATAGTGTGTCTGGGGCAGAGAACAGAGATTAGAGACTCAATTCTACCCAAATGCTACCAGCATGAAGAGCTGAGCTTCAAATATTTGAGGAATGCCTCTTTCCATCTACATCTTATTTAAATCTTTAGTTAAACTGCAAATTTGTCTGCTCCCAGACATTTATCTCTACCTTATGTCACAGAATGTCTTTGGTTGGAAGAGACCTTCAAGATCATCCAGTCCAACCTTCGACCCAACACTGCAAGCTCAACACCAAACCATGTCCCTGAGCACCAGGTCCACAGGCCATTTAAATGCCCCCAGGGATGGCGACTCCCCCACTGCCCTGGGCAGACCACTCCAATGTTTGACAACCCTTTCAGTGAAGAAATGTCTCCTACTATCCAGCCTAAACCTCCCCTGGCACAGTTTGCATCCATTCCCTCTGGTCCTGTTAGGAAGAAATCCCCAACACAAAAGAACCCCCAAAAGTCTCACGAAACAAAAACCCCAAAGGAAACCACAACAAAACACCCCCGTACACCACAAGAACATCCCTGATGTTCTCAGAGACGTTCATGTTCACATAGCTCCGTTCATCCATAGCTCTGGATTCACATGAGATATTTATGAACATCTCAGAGATGTTCATAAACAGATGGTCAGAGATGGGAGAACATTTCCTGCAAGAGAAGAGCGAAATACCTGCGCCGACGACTGCGCTGCTGGCGACGGCTCTGTGACCTGGATGTGCTGCACCTGGATAGCGTGCTGGGTGTAGGTCTGGGGGTCGTGAAGCTGCCCAACGTCCACTGTGGAGTGCTGGGACTGGTGAGGTGAGGTAGCCTGGATAAATAAGTTTAGACATGTTGGAGATCTGCACGTTCAGTACTGCTGTTCAACACAGCTCTGGATCAAGAGAAGACCTCAGAGTCTGAGGGATTAAAGACTGTTTTGAGCAACACCTGCTAACGATACCAATTAGAGTAATTTAATTACAAGTCTTGGATCTTGATAAAATTAATATTCGCTGCAGGAAGCAGTTTTCATGCTCTTGGATCATTAGTACAACCACAGTCAATATTAACTGGGGCCATCGTTTAACCAAATTTAAGACTTAAGTTGTAATGAGGAGGCAGAGAGGACACGAGTTTCAGATTTAAATATAAACACCCTGTAGTTTCAGCTCCACACACTGGGAAATAGGTTTGAAGGCTACAGCAATTTCTTACAGCTACCCGAGTTCTTTTCCTCAGCTCCGTTACTCCAGTTACACTCTGGTTTTATTTTTAGGGGGCTGTTGAGCATCATGGAGAATGAATATTCTAATAGATGATATGAAAGGAAAAAGCAGGCACTTTTTTTCTGTACTTTCAAATTTTGGCTCTGCCTCACTGAGAACAGGGAAGGACAAATCAGTCTTCGACTGCAAAAGCAGGTCACCCACTGACCCACTTTTCCAGTTGCTGGAAAACCTTCCTAGAGCAGACTTGAGGTGCCCAGATGGGTAGAATGAAATTAGGACTGCGTTGTTACATCTCCAGCAAGCTGACCCAGACTGGTAGGACTATTTATGCCCAGTACATGATGCTTACAACAGAAACCCTCTGCATTATCAGTCAATTTCACTGTAAAAAAACCAACCCTGTATCACTTCTTTAACTACTTAACAGAATTTTGAGCACTACAGCCCTAAGAAGGCACAGGCTTGACGTGGAAGGGATCAAAAACCACATCAAGTTCCCTGACAAGTTACTCACCTGGGCCACTTGAACAACCTGCAGCTGTATGTGCTGAGGCTGCTGCAAGCCAGTTGTGGACTGAGACACTGGGATGTACTGGATTCGCTGGTAATCCCCCTGGGGGGTCCGATAGTCTGTTGTGAGGGTCTGGGATATCTCCGTCATCGCCTGCGTCAGTAGATCTGTTGTCTGAGCAGGCAGAGAAGAGAGATACAGACCCTCATCACATACTGGCTACTGGACTCAATACTCTGCAGGGCTGTAGATCTTTCATCTGCCCTTCCACCACTGGGCCACACTGAGTTTAGTGTATACAGAGGATCGGGTCATAAGAAATCGCCAGGGATCATCCACTAGAATTGCTCTTTTCTGTTTAAACACTGCTCAGGACTAGCACTAACTTAATGCACAATATAAATGAATTATTTTATTCTTCTGACTTCCCAGTATTCTACTAACCAACAAAAATCCTGCACCCTCACGGTAAAGAGCTGACTTAGTTTTCCAAATCAAAAACTGCTTCTCGCCCTTAATCCTCACCTGCCAGGTGGTACTGGTTTTGACAGCTGTGTATCTAAAGCATGTAAAGGCATTTAGCACTTTACAGATCAAGTTTATGAAGCATCCTGCCCATTTTCAAGCAAGAGAGACTTTTATCCAGTTTCAGTCTTCAAACAGGAAGATTTAAACCATGGTTAATAAGATTTTTAAAGCTATGCAGCATCCCAGCACCACTAAAGGACACGAGAATGATTTTCTAGTCTCAGCTTGCACTTCTGTATTAACAGTGGAGAGATCAGGTGCTGGAGGGATGGGAAAAGAGACCAATCCTTAGACCTCCAGAAAGAAATACATAATTCCCGGCAGAGCAAACCTACCACACGGATTCAGGAACAGAAATGAGCTCACTTAACATCCTAAGAGACGCTTTAAAATGACATCTACCAAATAAACACCAAGACTACAGCAGAGGGTTTCTATTCTGCTCGCTTCCCACCGCTGGCCGGAGTTCTTACCACAACAGTCTCTCCAGTAGCGCTGTCGGTGGTTAGAACAGCAGGAGTGGAACTGATGACAGCAGTTGCCAGCGGAGCATGGATCGTGTTAGGGAGCTGAGCAAACTCAGGGTGCTTCTTGCGAATGTGTTGTACCATCTTCGTCTGCAGAGGGATGCAAAAGAGCATTAGGAGGATGATCAGTAACTCTGCTTTGGGCCACCTGAAGTCAAAGAGCCCCTGTGGACTACAGCTCTTCCGTTTCCCTCAGTAAGGTCCCATCCCCACTATGGGATGCTCTGTGCAGCAAGAAGGAAACAAGAATCACCAAGTTGCTGCTGGTTAGAGCTGATACTGAAATATTGCCCCAAACATCACACCCCGTAAGCTTTTTACCCCAACACAGCCAAATATCATTATTATTTTTCTTATTATTTTGGGGACCTTTTCCAGAGGTCACGGTCTCTGCATTTTGTTTCCCTACTTCTCTCCATTGGCACTGTCAGTGAGCAGTTCCCAGGCTCTTCTGTTTGTGACCTCACTCTGATAACCCTTCAATTTCCCCTTTCGAGCTCATGCCCTCTATTTAGGGAACCTTTTGGCCATAAAACGAGCAGGCTAAGCCTGTATTGTCAGCACGCAGCGTGAAAACAGCACTGACTCAGGATAAAAGAGCTCATCTTGCAGACTGACAGATAACACACAGTAAAAAACCCATCACCAGAGAGGTTCTGTCTTCTGAAGGTAGGAGACAACCTCCGTACCTTACTGCTGTACTGCTTGGAGCAGTGAGGACAGCAGACTGGAGGGGTGGCTATAGTGCCCGTCAGCTGAGTGTGGGTGCTCAGCATGGGATCTGGCTCGCCCGGGCCCGCGGGACGCAGTTTCCGGATGCTAGGAGGTAACTCAGCACCAGGGTGGTTCTTCAGGATGTGTGCTTTGCGTTTACTGGCACTCTTGTACACCTGCAGGGTAAAGGTTTGGAGTGAACATGGTGTAATCCTGATATTCTGTCCTGTCATTTAAAACTATCCATTTTTTTTTCCCTCTTTAAACAAAAGGAAGGGGGCATGACAGAAGAATCTGCTGACGAGAGGCAAAATACACTCCCTGGTAAATAAAGGCCCCCTTGCATAAAAAGCAAAGGCTGGGGAATAAGAACAGGAGCCCAAAGGCAGAGCAGATGCAGCTTCAGGCTCCACTGAACGCTGGGAATCACTGGTATGTGACTAAGTAAGCAGCTTAAAATAAAAGGGGTTAGAGAGTTACTTCTAGGAGTAAGAACCTTCTAAAAGTTAGAGACTTACTTTTAGAGAAGCCAAGAGAAATTTGTGTTCAGGCAGATAGGATGCCTAGACCAGGGCTGCACAAAGTGACACAGGACTAAGGGGGAGCAACTGTTTGCTGGATCACAGGACTTAAGTTTTCCATTTCGTCCTACTTTGATTTGATTTTTCTGACAGTACTGCAGAAACATATCTGGGGAGCACCTCAAAAAAGCTACAAACCCTGCCAGATGTTTCCATACAGAGACAAATTGGCTGCATACAGGGTCTAGGACTGAGCTAACCCTCCGAGGGGTCACTTCCTTACATACCTTATCACAGTACTGACAGAAGTAATCTCGGTTGGGTTTGATGATGGGTAACGTGAGCTCTGGCACCTCTTCTATTTTCATGTCTGGATGTCTCTTTGATAAATGATTCACCTTAGGAGAAAGAAAGAGAGCAAGAGACAGTATTACAGCTGGAAGCCAAGCAACTGCTGCTTCTCCTAGAGATGGCTAAGAGCCAAACCAAACCTGCAGTGATGCACCAGAAGCCTTTGCTGCGCACATTTGCAGTCAGCTGCTGAAGGTAAACATGGCCTTGCTCCATCTCATTTGCAAAAGAAGATGGGAAGGGGTACAAGAGTTTGCCAGAACTCTCTTGTAAAGGGCTTGTTAGCAGAGATCACAACCCTCACAAAATATCTGCAAGTAAGATCTCTTGCTGCAGAGCGCCCTTTACACAGCAGCAGTGACAGGGAATGGCCAGGAGAGGCCCCTCAAGAAGGGAGGGAAACAAAATACAGGAAAGACAGGAGAATGAGGCAGTAAGGCTGAACTAGGCACCATAATCATCTCATGTTCTGTTAAATACATTAGACATCCATCAGCATTACTTAGTGACAACCAGACATGCAACACAGGCAGTGAAATCCACGAAGGCACCGATTTGCTGAAGAGATAAGACACGTAAATTTAAAAAAAAAAATGATCTCAACTCGAAAACATCTCAACTCAGCTGTAAAATTCTCCCTGTCTCACAGCATCCTTGTGTTCTAACCATTGGAATTCTACCTTTATTCCCTAACTCTTCATTAAAACTGAGCAGAGAAGTTGTAAGAGAAGGCAGAGCACGGAGAGACTCACCAGCATCCCCCTCCGGCGGAAGCCCATCATACAGAGGCGGCACTTGAACATGAAGCTTTCGTAGTCGGTGGAAGCTATCCGAGGCTTGAAGGTTTTGGAGCGGCTGATTCGATCAGCTTTCTTGGCCTCCCTCTCAGGGTTGTGCATCCTCTGCATGTGCTCTCGCAGTTTGTCTTTCCTCTAGGGACAGAGCAATCGGAGAGGAAACATCAGCACTACTTACTGCCTCATTACCAGTTACAAGGAAGAGCCACGGTGCAAAGATGTTGAGAGATCTCTCCTTGGCTTCTCCCCTCCAGTGCTGCTGTGAGAAACAGCTGCATGCTCAGTGTTGGACAGCTCAGCAGGAAGCCTCTGGGCTCATGTTTATTCTTCAAACCAAGCTGAGGTTGCTCAGCCACAAAAGCAGGAGTCAAACTAATGCTTATTCAGCAGCCGCCATGAGAACAACCCCTCCTCTCTGGCTTTTCTTTGGCCTCATGGAATCATAGAATATATTGGGTGGGAAGGGACCTCTCAAGGTCATCTAGTCCACCCCCCCTGCAGTGAGCAGGGACATCTCTAACTAGGTCAAGCTGCTCACAGCCTCAGCAAGCCTGGCCTTGAATGTCTCCAGGGATGGGGCCTCCACCACCTCTCTGGGCAACCTGTTCCAGTGATCTACCCCCCTCATATTAAAGAGCTTTTCCTTATCCTTATCTAAAATCTAACTCTAATTCTTATCTAAAATATTAGGACCCAACTCTGTATGGCTCAAAAATCACACCAAACAACACTAGACTGAGGAGGGTCTCCTCCTAAAGTGGTATTGGACCTACTGCCCAGACGCAATCCAGCCTTTCTGAACACACCCTGTCTGTGGGCTTTCTCCACCCCAAAATATCCACTCCCTCGGTATCCCATTCTCCACCTGTACCAAGAATGACCCAGCCAAGAGCCACCCTACCTTGAACTGCTTGCCACACGTGGAGCACAGGAAGTCCTTGCGGTCCGAGTGTCGTAACATATGGAGCCGCAGCTTGTCAGGGCGGCAGAAAGCCTTGTCACATTCTGTACACTGGTAAATCTTTTCTGAATGGAAACTGCGGACGTGTTTCTTGACCTAGAATTGCAGATCACAGAAAAAAAAGGGAATTTAGTTTCAAAAAAGGAGAGGGGCGTGTGATGAAAGAGTACAGGAAGCTCTTTGTGAAAAGAAAATGAATGGAAAAAGGTTTAAGAGTCGTCTAATTCTACTTTGGTTTAAAAAGTGTTTTATCAGAACAGTTGAGTTCTTGGCAAGAGTTTCTATAAAGCCAGAAGATTTTTATTACACATCTGGATGGACAATTTGATTTCAGCCTTAAGGCTGACTGTTGAAGGCATCAGCTACTGCACAGTTGGGCACTTAATGGACAGCAAAAATCCATGACATACCAGTTTTACCAAATCATCTTTAACACGTTCATCTGAGGTTCATTATCTTTATCTCATTTATAAGAAATCTAGACACAGGGACTAATTCCTTCCAATCAGAGAGAATGAGCTTGCAATTACAACTGGCAAAAACTTAGACAGGAAAGTATTTGTACGCTGCTCCTGAACGGCAGTTACTTTTGCATGCTTTGAAACTGTCCCTGAGCTCTTCAAGTTTCTAGTGTTTTGGGTTTTTCTGCCTCCCCCATCAAGTCACTACTGACATTTGAAATCCAAGCACTTCTCAGAAGATGGATCTTTGAATAAATCTTTACCATCTTGTCATATTGATCACATGGGGAGCAACTTGGTATCTTTATCTGTTCCACGTATTTAAGTAGGCAGCGATCTGTGGTGACTTAATTTTTCACATAGCACCAAATGAAAAAGAAAAGAAATATTTAATTCCAAAATAGAGCTGAATAGATGGAATAAAACAAACCAAACAAACAAAAGTGGGATCTTCTGACTTCAACAGTTTCACAGGAAAGTTTATGGGGAATTAGCCTGCAGTACAGCATTTCTGAATCATCAACATTTTCCCTTGTTCAGCATTTAGAGAAGATAAAAGGTTGGGGTTTTTTTCAGGATGGAATTATATTAGTAAATCACTTTTCCCCATCCTTTCCTCTTCAGCCTGTTGGATAGTCTATCAGTTCCTATTACTTAAGCTTAAATTGAAATGTAGAAAGCCAGTTTAAGTCGGGCAGCTCAGCAAGACGTATCAACCTCTTTGTCCCTATGAAGGATAATGAAGATGTGCCTGGTACCTCTCAGGTTTTTTCTTACTGAACACTGAAATAACATCCTTAAATTCTATTAACAATCTCCTCCAATGGCCCTGCACACTACACAAAGTAGTTACATTACTCATTACTCCAGCGTAACCAGTGTGCAGGGAAGGAGAAGAAAGTACCCAGCTCAAGGCCAGGGAGAAGTCCGGAAGGAGAGTATCCTGCTGTGTACTGGCATTTCTGTAAGGTGCCCAAGTGGATTATCCTGACAAAATCAAGGATTAAAGATGTGAAACCACAACTTCTTTTTGGGTTTTAACACCAAAGAATAAGGTGTATTCAAGTACCAGCTGCCCCTGCTCTGGGCATTTTGGGGGAATAAGGGACTGCCCCTCCCACAGTACCCCACCTTCCAATCCCAGACTGAAGTACCACAGCTGATGATTTAGAGGAAAGAGCACTTCAGTGCTCTGCCAGCATCTGGCAAGGCTTGGTCACTCTTCCTCTTTCACTTCTGACTGACACAGCCCCCCCACGTTGTGCGAACGAACGGCCGTGCAGCATCACACAGCAACGGTACTGAACAAGAACCCAAAACGCATCACCAGGGTCCTTGCAAGAGACAGCGCTTTGAATCAGTAGGACTTCTCACCTGGATAAAGTCTGGAAAGCGTTTCTTGCAGGTCGGGCAGGTGAAATAGCCATCGTTCACATGGATGGCCACGTGATCTTTAAGCAGATCTAAGCGGTCAAAGGACTCAGGGCAGAAAATGCAGGAGTACGTTTTCTGGTCCATGTGGAACTTCATGTGGCTCTCGAGAGCGCCGCTGTTGATGAAACCCTTGTTGCAGATATCGCAGGTCAAAGGGCAGTTCCCTTCCCGCCCGTGAAAGCGCAAGTGCTGGTCCAGTTTGTCCTTCTCACGGAAGGCCTTCCCACACTGGAGGCATTTGAACGGGCGGAAGGATTTCCGGATGAAGAGGTGCTGAAGAGCTGCGTTCTGAACGAAACGAAGGGGTTGTTAGCTTCTATTATTAGCGATCCATTGCACAGCCAAATGTTTTTCAAGATTAAAAATATACCAGATGATCAGTGAACCTAAACTACACAACAGGCTTTTGTGCTATAGACGCTGGCTCCATGCTGTCCTAGCCTACAGATATTCTCCTCCCAGAAAGGGAAGCTACGACATGTGGAAATCAAGAGATATACCTACAATTCCAGACTGAGTTAGGAGAAGACCACGCAGGAATTTCCCCTCCAGCCCCTGTTTTCTGCTGATTTAGATAACTTTTGTCTTTCGCATGCCATTTTTTGGTAAAATAAAACTAAGTCCTCTCTGAAATGCAGACCTAGGCCTGAAAAAGTAGCTGTAATTCAGCTGGTTTTGGGGACTGGGTCACAGATTCAGCTACCATACAAAGAGCTAGCACCCTGTCTTTCCTGCAGGGGCAGGGCTTATGAAATTCCACAGCCCTTTACAAAATCAGCTTCTGCATCAGAGATCACCACAGAGATGTGCAGCGGTGGTTTAGTATTGCCTGGAAAACTTCTGGTGGAACAGACGTTCAGGAGGTGCTGGCTTAAACCCTTTTGCTGTTATCATCAAAAAGAAGAAGAATGGAGTTTCAAAACGTGGCAGCATGGGCAGAGTGATGGGATTACAAGCCACAGGGAAGAACCTGTGAGCAATTTGCCTTTGTCATTTAGCGCGTGTCACGTGTTAGAGCCTGAAAATAAAGATGGAAGATGAACACACCGGTGCTAAATCAAGAGGAAGATTTCCCCTCTTCTCAGATCTTACATCATGACAGAGAAATAGCTCTAGAACAGTGCTGGCACCTGTTTCCACACGTTCACTATTACATCATTCATAAGACACGTTCAAGACCTCTGCAGACAGATTTTCCCTGATTTCCTCGCTCCTTTTCCTGTGGGAACGCCTGGGCTGAGACGTGCCGTGTCCCTGGAGCGTGTGCCAACAGCTGACAGGAGCTATCCTGCTGGAATGAGGGACAGCTTGGGAATACTGCAAAATGCTGTGCTAGAGATGAAGTTTGTGAACCTGAATGATCCTTTTCACCATCTGAACTGCAGAGGGAAGCCTATACTTCCACTGCAGAAAAAGGAACATGAGAGAAACTGGTTTGCTAGTAAAAAAAGCAGCTAACAGTTTCATACAGGAGCCCCAAATGAGCCTTCCCATGAAGTGTCATCAGTTCCAGTCTCCATTTTAGAAGGGAAGTGGAGACAAGGGGAAATAGATGGATCTGTTGTAAATCACACCGTGAGCTGGAAAGAGTCAGAGCTGAGTGCTGTGTAAAAATTCATGTGTTGCTTGGAGTCAGATGTATAATTTCCCAGGTAACTACGGGGATATGCTAATAAACCCAAAAAGCTGCACTTCAAGCCCTTCGCTCCACTACTGCTGTACTTTGCCATTTGATCACTGGTACCTTACCAGTGATTTGACTGGTAAGTTAGCAGGCCAGACTTCCACACCATGCAAATCATAGTCAAAGGCTTCAGAAGGGTGAAATGTTTTACTGCTCTTTGGGTAATAAGCTATCAAACAGAAAAAGAGAACTAAGTGTTGTCTCATTAACTGGTAACATCGATCCGGCGCAAACAAACAAAAAATTATTAGAGTATTTCACCCTATAATGTTCACCTTAAATTTGCAATTAATTAGTAAAAAAAAAAAATCCCCAAACCAACTAGAAGAGTTTTACTTGGATAATAGTTCTGGACATTGGTTGCTTGAAGAAGAACAAATGTTACAATTTACGGGGGTCAGTCAGGAAACACTAAACAGAAGCTGGACAAAACAACACTGAAGGCAATGTGGTTACGTACCACTCAAAATAGATACAGCAAAAACCCAACGAAAAACAACAAACCTACCTGCAGCTCCAGCTGAGCAGGCAGCATTGAGGGAGAGAAAAATACTTATGTTATGCAGTGGACTTTAAAACAGAAGCCTTGCCTTCCGCAGGTCACCAGGAGGGCCAGTTCTTCTAGCCAGAGTTTTCCCTTTGCTCAGGCCAAACTCCTTTGAGGTGTTTGTCCCAGGAAATACTAAGCAGATCTTCAAGGTTTACCTTGTAGTTAATAACTGCCTGAGGGGAGTTAAAGGGCCAAGATAAAACCCACAAATACTACTGAAGGTGTTTTGTGACCTTTCATGTTTTCTCCGAGTTAATAATGATGTAATGTGCGTGGCAGAGCCACAGGGAGGATGAAATGTTTTTGGCAGAAGGGAATAATTAAGGCAGGATGACAACAGGGCAAGGATTAGAAGAGTGAAAATGTTAAGGAGTAGGATAGTCAGTTAGGGTTTTTTTTATTAAAGCCTCATTTTACTGTCTGTACTCTTTGTTATACAACTGGTTGCACTTCTTACAGCGTGACTGCGCTTTCCAAATCATATCCCTGTCCCTGCCAGTTCCTTCCCCTGGGAAAAGCAGTCACCTACACAAAAGGTAGTTTAGAATAAGGTCTGTTATTAAAAAAAAAAAAAAGGCAATTTAGAAATGCAGATGTTTCTAGGACAAGCCCATAAACACTCTGGATCCTGCCCAGAACTAAATTAAAACCAAATATGCACTCTGGCTGCAGATCACAATGTTCTTCTAGTTGCAAGAGTATCTTGAAGGGTGGGTGTATCTCTTTTCAATACTAAGGCCACGACTGCCGTATTTAAGGTCTGATCTCCAAGGAAACTCCACAAGCTCTAAAGCAGATGCTGAAATATGAACTGATCCTATCAGGACTTGAAGCCCGTGGCACCAGAGATCAGCGCTTCCAGCTCGAATGAAAACACTCACAGAGCATCGCTATCTTAGACCTTCAGAGTAGAAGCAATTCACAAAGGATTCTTGGGTTTGAAAATTAAATCCTACGTGAGTAATAAGGAAGAACTAGAACTACACGGGTCTCCAGATCATAATCGGGAGACAAGATTTTCCTACCTGTTTTTTAGAAGTGGATGATGTACTCCACATCTTAAAATCACAAGCCAACATTTGCTTTTAAGTGCACGTTAATGTAAGAAGGTGCTGTGAGTAGCTGAATTGAGTGAGTGCTCCGAGGGTGCTGGAGCTTGCTGGGATTTTTCTGTGCTTAAAACTACCAAGCATTATTTTTTTATCTCAAGTTCTCAGTGCTCACAGCCTGACGCAACACGGAGAAGTGTTCTGCAGCCATCCATCTGCCATTCTGCCACTGCCCCTATCTTGAAACATTTCCAGGACTCTGCTGAACAAGAGCTGCCAGGTTTATGGGAAGTCAGGGAGATACAAACACCTCACCAAGGTCTAAACCACCACTGCACTCCTCTTAGTTGTCAACTGTTTGTGATGAATTTTCAGAGAACAAAAGCTAAAAATGGCAAGACAAAGAAGTAACTGCAGAATTTCTGTCCCTTTCTTCCCAGATTTACAGTTTAAGAAGATCTTAAGTTCACATCTTGGGTTCAAAAGTTCAGGGAAACAGGCAACACTTTTCTCTTCCCATCGCGCTCAGACCTCAACTTCCTAGCAAGAAAATCATGGCATATTGTAAGCAGTAAATACTCATGTTTTTTACTGTCAAAAACTCAGCATCTGTCTTTGTACTCTGTTATCCACCTTTCAATACATTCAGTACAAATCCCCCAAGCTTTTGACATATGAAAATGAAATTACTGGTAGAAACTTGTCATTCAGAGCATTTTATACGGTTAAAAATTCTGCAGTCTTAACGTGCCCGAGCCAAATTCTTCCCTCAAGATATGCTGCTGCCTTTACAGCGTAACACCACCACCGCTCTCGCACGTATATTGCTACGATCTGAGAGCAAAACGTGGCTCAACATCTTCCTATATGGAGCAGTTACTCAACCCTTTTCTAATCCTTTCTCATCCTCTAAAAATGAAGCCTTACCCCAATTGCAGCTGTTCCTTTCTGTAATCAAAATTTTACACATGGAAGGAAAAGAAAAAGATTTCAGGCTAAATAAACCAATCTCACAGTTACACAGCTTGAAGGATGATTTGCTTGAATCATTTCCCTCCCACACATAGTAGAGGGGGAAAAAAAAAAAGCAGCACAGCTCACCCGGCCGACACAAAGCTCAGGCTCAAAGTGTTTGCTGTCAGTACACAAAGCTCTTTGCACAGGTTTTAATCCGAAAGATGGGCAGGATTTTCTACCCCAAGAAAGGATTTTATCACTAAATATCATCATCATCATCCACTAAGTGGATCTAAACAGAGGTCACGGTTCTTTTTTGGCAACTCTTTGCAAGGAAAGAGTTCTGAGAGACACAGATGGTGCTGTGAGCAAGTCATTAGTCTGTGCCACAGGACCATGATTCAGCCGGCTGTTTGAAGCTCTCCTGCTTGCCAGCTTGGATAGACTGTGCTTCTGTGAAAGAATTACTGTGCTGGAACTGAATCAGCTCCAATTGGTGACCAGCTCTCACTAGCATCTCCTGAGATACTAGTCCTTTCCATGAGATACGTCTTCTCTTCAGAGCAAAGCAAATCGCTAGGAATGAGATGCTTTATTTGGGATTTGGAAATGGATACGACAGCGAGAGAACGAGACCAGCTGGGCCTGGCAGGCAGGTCCGAGCAAATGGAGAGGGCGAGAGAAGACGGGATCCACCGTCCTCTGTGCTTACCCTGATGCGCTTTGCTCGCCTCATGTCATCTGCTGTCATGGTGCTCTGCGTAGGCACCGCGCTCTCTTCGTGCTGCGGCTGGATTTGTAGCGGGTGGTTTTCTGGCTGCTGCTGCTGCTGCTCCAGTGCCGACTGCATCTCTGGTGGCACTGGAGTCTGTTCCTGCTGCTCCAACCCATTCAGTGCTGCTTGTCCGGCCTCATCAAACTGCCCCTTGCTGGAAAAATGCAGCAAGTCCTGAAATCGCAAATCATACAACCGGTGATTATTCCCCCCACCCACTGAAAAATGCTTTGATAATACTCAGCAGACAACAAGATTTCTACGTATTTCATCACAAGCTACGAACAAAAAGCATCTACACTAACCCTTTCCTGCTGCCTTCCACGGATACTCTCAGATCACCTCCACCTACAGCAACAACATGAAGACCAGGGAAGAAACACTGTAGGTAGGTGACTCTTGGACATCAAATCGTCTGATCAAATGCAGACAATCCAGATAACCCAACCAGCCAAGTTCTTCTGCACTCACAACCATTATTGCTTCAACCAAAATACGACTTCGGCTGACCTGGGAGAAATTGTTACGACCAAACTGACTAGCACAGACCAAGGGAAGAAGAGAATTTCCATCTTCTTGAAATGGTTGTCACCTGGAAAGGTTATCACGTATTGTCATGCAGTGTCTTCTCCTTTCTGACAACCAACTGGAGTGCTGAACTGGAGAGTGACAAACGAGCTGATTACACCACGCAGGGTGTGCTTCGCTATCCGGTTTCCAAGCTCTGCATACTCTCAGCTACCCAGCTGCATACATCACTTATTTATCACACAAAGCTCCTTTCCTCCTTCTTTGCATTAACATAAAAGAAAAGGGAGCAGGAAGTACATGCCAAAAATCTACATTCTTTCTGTAGAAGTTCCAGTAACTCCTCTGGGGTGGAATCCTCTTATATTACAAGGAAAAAAAAAAAACATCTATCCTTGACATCACTTAATGCAACTAAGGGAACTTAAAAGCATAAGTGAGGAAACAGAGCACCAGAAGTGTATCAGCTGAAGCACAAAAGGAAGGAGCAAACCAGGGAGCTGCTCGCAGGAGTGTGGCTGTTCTAAACCAGGCAGAGACACTTGGCAGAGCCATATTCCAGCCAAATGTCCAGTCCTGGTCTAGGTGGCCAGTTCCCACACTTGCTGACACTAAACTGTGCTCACAAAGCCCGAGTCTCAAGTTCTCTGGCAGAAAAATTCATGCCTAGTCATTAGGGAGGCGGGCAGACCTCCAAAGGCTGGGGACAAAACCATAGCCCTGCTCAGCTGTAAAGACACACACACGAGCTCGCCCTGGGCTGTGCTCCAAGCTGGCAGGATGGGAGCCACCTCCAGCCCAGAGGCCATTCAGATCCGGTAGCATGGGGCTGTGCCCAGGGAGCCCTGTCTCTCCAGAGTGAAGAGTTTGGGAAAAGCATTACGCCTCCTTGTCCAAACAGAGCTGGCTCGTGTCACATCAGCTCGGAGAGGGTGATCTCACAACTGTCTGCTCTTAATGCAATGTTTCGAGAGCCACTGATCCCTTTTGACACCTTTCAGAAAGGGACTCGGTGGTCACCTAAGCACAGTCAGCAGAGAGAGTTTAGCAGTTAACTTCAATGCATCGTACCAGGTCCCTGCAGAATAAAACCACAAGCAGAAGGAGATTTTGCAGCAAATATGCCTCCAGGAGACCCTTTTGTTAATATTAAAGCATAGTAAAGAATCACAGCTCAAACTGATTTAATTCCACCAGCAATAGTTGTAAGAGCAGGATCTGACCTCACCTTCCAGAAAGGACAAATAGGAAGCTAAATTCCCATTACAGTTTTACTGTCTGAATTACTTTTGTGATGCTGCTAAACTGCTGCAATAACCTAGCTCACTGCTAAGTGCTTTGGGATGAAAGCTGCCGTAGAAATGCAAATGATTTTACAGTTTTTCTAGAAGGAAAGCAGTGTGCTCCTCCCCTGGCACAGCATCACAGCTAGAAAACCAAGAATTGCTTGGCTATAAGCCCAAAGCACACCCTCAATTTGCACTGATGCCTCAAATTGCTTTAGTCAAGAGGTTATACCTCAAACAAATTTATTTTTTTTTTCCTCTTCTCCAACCCCCAGGATATACCTGTGTCCCTTCTTCACACTTTTCCCCATTTTCACTGGTTACTTCCATACGCATGAATTTGGGAGGGCGCCCCGGGCGTCTGCCTGGTCCAAACCTCCTCTTTCCTCGCCCACGACCTCGGCCTCTGGCTCTGCAGAATACATAGTGCTCCAGGTTAGAGACAGCAGCAAAAGATGGATTTGGAATCTCCACTGATTTTTACACCTTCTCAGCATCATTATTCACCCATTCAACTGAGTAACAATGGCCTGCAGTAAATAATAAAACCTGAAGAAATTCTGGCAGCAAAAAAAAAAAAAAAAAAAAAGCCAGGATACTGGCTGGTATCTATTTATTTTGTGCTCTGGGAGAAACTGAAGTCCAAAACACATTAAAATTTACTTCAATAATCGTGGGACTGAGAGGACTATTGGCTTCTAGCAAGTCCTCTGCCATGGCAACTCTCCTACTTCCAACACCCCAGTGTACAGTGTGCTGGAAAATATTTTCAGCTAGATGAAACAAGTGCAGAAGGAAACCAATTTAAGACTTGAAGCCATAACATCCCTCCCCAAAAAGGCAGTTGGCCATTGATGTCAAGCAGTAAACTGAAGGGAACCATTTTCTGTGATAAAAAAACCCCAAGCAAACAACAAACCAACCAAAAAACAAACCCAAACCAAAATCAAACAACAAAAAAATGCAGCCACTTGCTACATTTCAAGAAAAAGGCACCGATGTCTTTTGCTCTCTTGATGGAGGTTTATAGGTTCAGCTTTTAATGGGTCAGGATAAACTATCTGGCCAGCCCCATGAGGGGCCAAAGCACTAAAAGCCTTGTTCTCCAAGCTCTGTATCTGCTTACACCTGAGAAGCATCACTCTTTCAATATTGTGCTACTGAAATATTACAACTCCAAGTCATTGGCAAAAAACAACCAAAAGCAAACCTCCCCCCAAAACTCTCACCGCTTTCAGTGGGGTATTTATTTCCTTCAAGCTACTTCTGTCAGAGTTTCTTACACCAACCAGCTTCCTGGTGCCATACTCTGACCTCCTGGTGCTGAGCCGGTCTCTGACGGGTACCTGAGCTGGTCAGTAAGATCTGTAGGGCAGAGACCCTCTTTTCTGCAGGTGTGAGGAAGCACTACAGGGACAAACAGACAAAGCTAAAGCTTTCAGTACCTGCTGAAGAAGTCCAGCTTCTCATCATGGGAGTTGAGGTGCTGCTGGAGTTGCTCTGAGCTCATGAACCGACGATTGCATTCGTAACACGGCCAGTTCTTCTCTTGCTCTCTGAGAACTATGTTCAATTGGAAATGTCAATAACAACGTTTCAGTCACCACTAATTAAATGCCTCATATTTTTTTTCCCCCCAAGCCTTTCTATCCTCTGTGGGCCATATTTCATCCCTGAAGGTCTGACAGGCTGCAGAATACCCAGCGCTGCTCCATTTAGCTTTGCTTTTATCCCCTCTGCGCCGTGACATGACTCCAGTTCATCACAGAAAGACAAAAAGGTCGCTGGGGACAATTCACGTGGGCTATATACGCTGCTTAAAATTCAGGGAGAACTTTAAAGTTATCCTTCTATGGAAAGGCACCTACAGGATTGTGTCTCTGGTGTAAATTAGGGGAGGTCAAGAGAAATTTCTCAGTCTAAAGCAGCAGCACATCAGTTTAGGACACAGACTCCACATCAGACATCGAGTACAGAAACATACCTCTTTCCAGCAGCAGCCTAATGCTTCCCAGAAACTGAGGCAAAAGGTTAAATTATTGTAGTATTAGCATGAGAAGACAAATAAGTCCCAGTAATACAGACTAGACCTGGTTTAACTTTTCTTAAACCTAGTAGAAATTTGGGAGCGCTATACAGGCCATCTACTTGAAATGAAGAAATACACCCCCCAGCCACCATTGCACGGCAAAAACCGAGAGCAGAAGAGCCCAAGTTACCCTTCCTCTCCTCCTCGGATATGTCGTGGATCTTCTGGTTGACAAACTCTGCGTAAGAGGCAGCGTACCACACCTGTGGTAGGAAAAGACGACAACAGAACACTTAGCTGGAACCAGAACTAAAGGGAATTCATTTGAAGCTGGTTTTTAAGCAATACATTTGCTTCACTCGCCTCAACCACTAACTCTTATTGCTCTTTTCATCCTCAACAGTACAGCCTGTTGAGATCAATATACCCCCACCGAGGAATGAAAGAGCTTTGCTCAGAAAGCATATCCATTTAATTTTAAGGTATAGCCCCCTAATATGAATGTTAATCTCACACATGGCTACTCGTAGCTTGAAAGGAAATAAGATTAATCTCTTTGGACCCAACCATACGATTGTAACAGGATGGATGTCAGCAGAGTGCTGTTACTTGCTGTACCAAGAGGAAAAGTTGTTAACTCGGGGGATTTCCCACTCCTTTCCTGCTTTACACAAACAACAGGCAGCACCATCCACTGAAACCTATTTCAAAAGTTTCCAACCTGCTGAAGGATTGGAGCAATGCAGTCCTGCTTCCCAAAACAAAGATCTGCCAGGCTGCAGCGTGACAGACCCACTTGCCTTAGAGAAGGGATTTCGGCAGCCTTCAGTAAAGAACACCACGGGAAGCAGAAAGACAAAGTTGGTTACAGCCTGAAATCAGATGCTCACATTTCGCTAAGAATCCCTGCATCGTTTCTCATTTTATTTTAAGGTTTGATTAAAAAGGTTCCCTTATTAGAAGAGATTTCTTACACAAGGCATGAACAGATTGCCAGCATGAAAAAAAAATCTGGGCAAGTTTCAGCTTGTAGCAGTCATTTTCATAGCAGCAGTGAGGGGCATTTCTAACTCCTTCTGAGACTCACTAGCAGGTGAGACTTTCCTCACAGGAATTTCACTAGCTGGACAAAGAAAGCCTGGAGCTTCTCAATTCCATGCAACAGAAAAGTTCTGGACTTTAACTGACTGATCCTCCCTAGGTCAATCTTTGAACAGAATATATACGAATGCCCTGCATCCACCCCTGGGGGGGGAAACGTGCTACAGAGCTTAGGTAATTCGCCTTCGACCGTCAAACCAATTTTACCTCAAAAGACACTACCCAACTCATAAAGCAAGACAAACGGCGCTTTGACAGGCAGGTCTGTACAGATTGAATTAAAGTCTGATTTCAAATTGATTGAGAAACTGATGTTTGGATACACTTAAAATGGATTAATGTTTCCAGTGACTCAGCTTAAACAAATTACGGATTGATTTTAGAGAAATCAAGATGAATCCTACTCTTAAAAATCACTAAGGTGCACACAGGCAAGTTTTGCCTGGGTTTAGCTAAGTGTGCTTAAAACTGCGTTGAAATTCCCGTGCAAGAAAAGACTTG
This sequence comes from Chloroceryle amazona, assembly GCA_027560015.1. Lineage (NCBI taxonomy): Eukaryota > Metazoa > Chordata > Aves > Coraciiformes > Cerylidae > Chloroceryle > Chloroceryle amazona. The sequence continues at coordinate 23,662 of JANHFX010016244.1, forward strand.
AAGGGGAATGAACAATCTCCTGGGATTAAAGTTGTTTTGGTTATCCCCAGTTCCCCAAAAGCTGTTGAAAACAAAGGCCAATCTCAGCCAGCCACACTGGTTTGAGCTCAAAGTGATCAGTCCCTTTTGAGAGGGAACAAAAGGTGACTCACAGGGAAGTCACAATATCCTTTATTATTTTCCACATGCAAAGTTTCAAAAGTCCCAGGAAAGCCAGGTAAAGGGAGAGACCACGTTCACTTAAGGCACCAGAATACAAGGCAAGGGCACACAGGACTAACTGGAAGGGCATCCAGAACTCCAAAGAATATGACTGCTGCAATAAAAATTAGATTGCATCAGCAAAATATAAGCAGGGAAAAGCATGACTGAGACAGATAAATCATTTACATGTTCAATTTTTAACTTCCTCATTTTATACCTGAGCTAAAGCTCATTTAAAATCCTTAAGTTGGTGGCTAACTACTCACTGTCTTCAGTGACATTTGATTCAGGCCATCACAGGCTTTGTCAGAGATAAAAAAAAACCTAAAACTATTTACAGCAATCACTTCTGGCACTTGGAGATGCGATTAGGTAGCAACTCTAAGATTTGATTTCATCAGCAGAAAAATGAGTCATGAAAGACAAGCAATGCCATACCTTGAGCTCCTGCTTGGGCTCCACGTTTTTGATGGTTGTGTAATAAATATGGTGGCCGTACTGATACGCTACCAGGTTCTGCTCGAGGTGGTTTTGAGCTGGACGCACAAACATCATCCAGTTACAAAGAGCCTCGCTAGAAAGTTCAAACCACAGGTCCTCTTGCAAATCTCTGTCTTTTCTGTCACCCTTATCAAGAGAAACCTGTAGCAAAATCCAATTATATGTGACTGTAACTGCCTGGCAGCAGGTTCAAAAGAATTTGAGTTACTAAAAACACTACTGTGCCCATGCAACGTGCACATTAGGAAAGCAACGATGGCATAGCTAACGTTCTTGCTTTGCTAACTGCATCCAGAAACAGGCAGCACTTCGAAAAAGACTTAAAACCAGGCAGAGCTTTAACTAGGGAGACACGACAGACCCTCCCGTGGCTTTCAAGGGCAAGAAGCATTCGTTAAAAGGGTCAAGCACAAGACACCGTGGCTTTAACAGGTTCTACAGCATCGCTTGTCACTGGTGTCACCCACTTCTGCTTTCATTTCCTGACTCGTGATGCTGCCTCAAGCTGGAGGCAGTGCTGCCTTAGCTAAACTTCTGCTGGGTGACAATCTGCCTGTGGTCACTGCTTCCTTGTCAGACACTGACCAGCAGAGACCAGCACCCCCAAGACTGTAGTTCTAATCTCCAGCAAATAAAAGACCAAAATCCTACAAGGAATAAATAAATGGCCAGAAGTCAGCAAATCCATTGTATCTCACGCCAACGACCTGGCATGAGGAAGGGGAGACAAATCTCTCCACTCCTCTACATCTTGAGGGAGAGCAGGGAAAAGGGAAGAAAAATATTTTTAACTTAGGTTACAGCATGACACAAAATAACGGCTGCCAAACATCCTCAGATAAGGCTGCTATTTTTACGTTCAGATGCTGCTTCAGCCCCCGTGAGTAACTCACAGCATTCCACACTAAGAGTCCTACACATCCCAACACTGTAAAGCCAGAATATTCCCCACGATTACAGTGTCTCCTTGAAAAACAGAGTAGATTTCAAGCAGACACAATCTGGGGCTATTTCTGAGTTACATTCAGAGACAGAATTAACATCTCCAGTGAAGTAACCACTGGAGGCAGAGTCACAAAGTGATGGAAATCAAAGCTTAAGCAAAACTGGATCCCCCCTCTTCCCTTGCACGCACCCCCTTACCTTCAAATGGATGTAGCAATCTTTGAGTTCAGTTTGCCTGACCAGGGGTCCTTCCACAGGTCCAAACTGCGTGCGCTTTGGGATACGCCTTTTGGAGAACACGCCTCCCAAAAACCTGTCTATGTAGAGCACCAAGGGGAGGCTGGCTCTCGCCCTGGTCAGCACAGGCCGGTTTGGGATGGGATGCAAAGGGCCGTGTTTTGGACACACAGAGGGATGTGCATTATTGCATTCTTCACACCCTACAAGACAAAGTCAGAGAGGACACGCCTGTCAGGTGGACGCTCATGCCGGGGCTCAGAAGAGACCTTTATCTTGCTCTAAACATCTTTGGTGTGGCTGAGGAACTTATTCCGATAGCCTGCCTACAGTTTATAACGTAGAGAGAGGGCAGCCTCCTGCAAAATGTGGAGCAACGCAGCTCAGGGACTCCACCTGAGACAGAACCTTATCTGTTCGGTCGGGGAGCTCAGTAGGAGGCTGCTTTTCTGGGTAGAAAGGTGGGGTTTTTATTACTGTTAAAATCTGAATGGTTTTCAGTTCTGTTTACTAGAGGGCTGACAGGGGGAAAGAAAAAGAGGGAGGGCAGCTAATATTCTGTTCTACTTCATACACTTACACAAATCATTGGGATCAAAGGGTCGAGGTGGATCTGGATCCCATTCATCCATGTCAGTGTCTTCCCCATCTTCATCCTCCTCTTCATCCTCATCATCCTCCTCTTTTGTTTCCATCCTGCCCATCTGATTCTGTAGAGGTGCTAAAGGGTCAGAACCATCCACTGCCTCCATAGGAGGTAACACCTGGTTATGCACCGGTAGCGATGCCTGAGGAGAGAATTCACAAAGAAACAATCCAAATCATTTTGGGAAGAAAAATACTCTTGCAGAAGATGAGCAATGAAGGTTCTTTCTACTCTACCCTTTCTGCTTCCTTTGGTAATGGAAAGAAGGACGAGGGAAAGCGAAGCAACATGATAAATGATGGCTGAGGGATGTTTTGCATCGCTGCTGCTGCTGACAGCCTCGCTCAGGACAGCTCCGTGTCACTACTTAGCTCTACCCTGTCAAGGACTGACTTCTTGGGAGAAGAAAAATTCTATCAGAGAAGTTTGGGGCCCTTGCAGAAGGTCTGAAACAAATGTCCGGGCATGAGGAAAATTATCCAGAGCCTAAGGCTGCATTTTAACTTCTTGTGGACAAGTGAGAGAATTTGGCACTTTGGCACATGTTCTTTTCTCTCCTATCGTACACACACAGTCCCCAGAGCACCCACGGAGATCAGTAAGAGATGAGATAACATGGGGACAAGATATAAACTATGGGATGTGAAGGACAGTTGAGGCCTTGTATCCTTTCACATTTTCAATTTTATCCCTTTCTTTCCCTAAAGCAAAAAAAAAAGCCTAAATAAATGGAAGTGCACTACATGAAATATTCCACCGCCCACTAAGGGTTTCTCAGGCAGAGACCAAGAAATGCTCCACGTAGTAAAGCTGTCTTAAAAGACTGGCAGAGAGACCCAGGGGCTGTTGGTCCTACGTGACAGCCAGCGTTACACCTTCTGTTAACTCTGCTTCCCAAAGCCGAGAAGCGTATTTGAAGGTGGCTGCTCAAGACAGACCAATCTGTAGAACAGGTTTCTCTGTATATTAAATAAACGACGTCTCCTAAAAAGAAAAAACCCCACGCATTCCATGGTGAGACTCTGAAAGACGGTACAAATCTGCACTACAGCTTTCTCACATCTCCTCCCGGATCACTCAGACACGTTTCGTCACCGGAGACAACGGAGCAATGAAATCAGTACTCGTACATTTAAAAGAAAAGGGTGCCTGGCAACTTACTCTATCTGCTTGAGGACCCTGCTCCAGAGCCATTTGCTGGGGGGATTCGGCAACGTTGCCGAGCACGGACAGGTTGGTGGGATTCATGCTCTGAGCAGCAGCAGCAGGCAAGAGCACAGTTACCTAAAATTATAGGCACTCATTTTAGCACTGCGGCATTTCCATCAGTCACTTCCCTACGGGCAGTGCCCTGCATGCAAAGCTCCCTCGAGTCCTACACTAGGGCAAAAGCTGCAGCATTTCAATCATAGTATTTTTATCTTTTTTTAGTAGGGATGATGGACTCGGACAAAACCTGCAGATCCAGGGACAAAAGGAAAGGCTTCTAAACTCAGTCTAGATTTTGCAGCTTCTGAATTTCCTATCTGTCACTTTTTTTTTTTGGCTTTAAATGAAGGTCCTGTCCAGTCTGGGTTCAAGCTACACTAAAAAGAGATGCAGGGAGCTCTCTAGCTTTTAGTAAAATGAGTGATTTGGGGTCTTATTTAATCTCCAAACTGATTTCCCCCCTCCATTTACCTTTTCCCTTAAAAAAAGGAACCATCTCACTTTTTTCCCCCTATCTTCCTTTTTCTCAAGCAAACGAAAATCCATTATAAAAACAAGATGATGGATTGACCTTGTTTGTAGTTCTCAAATGAGAGGATTCCAACCATTATTTTTTCTTTACATTATTTAGTCACACTATACATTCTTGGTTGTTTTCATACTCTTTTTTTTGTGCAGTAACAAGAAAATGATGCATATTACCATACTGTCATGAAACAACGCAGAGTTAAGATCCTCGGAATCACGTTTCCTGTCTGTTGTCTCCTGCTAGAGGAATCTGCTCCATTACCCCACATGATTTCTTTATCCTTCTCTACAGTTGACATCAAATGTGGCTTCTAATTTGTGCCTCTGACTGTTAAGCAGCTTTTATGCTAAAATTAAAACCTCTGCCCCTCTACTGAGTGCTTAATAAATATCAGATAAATCTGAGAACAGCAAACTGTGCCAACAGTGAAGAGGCAGAGAAGAAAGATCCATAATAAAAGCAGATAGACTTAAAACTTCAGATCTAGTTGCTTTGTTTAGAGAGGCATTAGGAGTAATTTAGGAAACTGTTTAAAAAGTACAGCAAAAAGACTTCAGGGAACCGTGTGACAGCGCGCAGGAAACCGCCAAGACGACAGCTGAACCAAGCTGTCTGGTATTGACATTTCTGATGCCAAGTGGCAAGGGAAGAGGCATCATTATTCAGTGGCACACCTCCAGGTCTGCCAGCAGCGAGGGGTTCACAAAAGCTTGTATCTATTTGTACCTCCTATTAGCATTTCCTACTACTAATCACACTTCAAACATATCCTTACTTTCACTCCCAAGTCAGGTGCTGCAAGGAATACAGGCCTACTTTTTAAAACCCTTTCCATTTCTTTTTAAGGTGAAGTTTCTTTTGAAAAGAGAAGTTTTGATTATTGTTATTATTTTAACATTTGGTGTCAGTTTAGGGATGTCCCACTTGAAAAGCTGATGTAAAAACACCTGCAAAGGCAGGAGCTGCCACGAGAAGGGACAAGCAAACTGTGTCAGTTTTATTATTTCCTGCCTGTCCTTCAACAGTTCCTTTTACCAAGAAGAAAATTTATTTTCAGTGCACATTCAACCCTTCCCTCTGCCCCAAGACTGTCAATAAACACGCGTGTTAATGATGGCACTGGTGATGATTCAGGTTTAACACATCTATTCATGCCTGCCATCAAAGGCTCACCGAGCAGGAATGATTTTCAGTCCCTGTGACAAGCAGAAAATTTGAACTAGAGATCGAGATCTGTCAGCACCTATAGCCAGGGACCACAATGCAGACCCCAAAGATACTGGCCAAAGTTAACAACAAAACCTTCCCATCCACGAGGGATGAAAGTAAAAAAAATAATAAATGAAATCATCAAAGCTTGATAAACACAGGCTCCAATTTTATTCTGCTCCTACTCCGCACAGGCAAGCACATCAGACCTGGGATGCCTTGGTAAGGAAGCCAAGAACTGAACTACTTTGGGTTTTGCAGTTAATTTCCTGGGAAGTTTCTAGAAAATCTAGAATTTGATCTGAAGTTTCTATCCCTTGAAAGCCTTTTATGGGCTTAAAGGCATTTGGGTCAGACTCTCTATGAGGACAACTGCAAACCCAGGATGATATATTAAAATCAAGTCACCCACATCAGCTTGTTGGCTTATTTAAGGGGACACCGCTGAAAGATATTTCATCATATGTGAGGTAGTAAATTACTGTTTATGGTCAACATGAACTTAAATGAATAAACTCACTCCTAACTTTTACTGTTGTTCATGCACAAGCTAGCCAAGGTAAGAGTGGCTTATCATCATAAGCTTTCTGCCCCTGATCCCCGGGATGTCAACACGTGACTGAAGATTGCCATTTGGCCAATGCAGAGGCAGCTTATTACACTCCAGCGCCACAACAACGCCCCCTGACCTTCGCTAACAGTTTCCGAACGGTTTCAGGCCCGAGGACAATAACATCTTCCTTACCTGCTGGGTGGTGGCATCCTGTTGGACATAAGCCACTTGGGACGGATCTGTAAACAGAGTCTAGACAAAGTGAAAAAGGCTTATCAAACCGGCTTTGGGGTTGTTTACTCCCAACTCACCCAGAAGTTACCCTGCCACCAAGAAGTGATCCACATTTGAGCCTTTGCTGACTTCTATGACCACAGCAGACTAATTCAACTTACCCACGTGAACTTCTGTTCAACTAAAATTAGGTGGTGCTCCACGAAAATAGCGTATTTATGTGGCACACTTCAGCTATATATCTAAAGTGCTTTACAGGATTTATTTTTGAAATGCTGATTGAATAAATTCTACAGACTGAAAATCAATAGCTGTATGAAAGCTAAGTAATACCTGAGGGTAGGATAGATGACTTAACTTTATCTTTCTGCAGACTCACAAGAGAGTTCCTCACAAGAAAGCATGCAGATATCAGGTGTATCCCACACATAAAATCTGACATGGACTGGATGTTGGGTTCTTAGTTTCACAGAAGACATGCCAACTCCAATATTCTTACAGTAGCCTGCAACAACGGCCCTGATGGGAGAGCTTCCCTCTAGGAAAAGCAAGACTCAGATGAAAACCAAGTCTTGACTAAGGTCAGCCTTGCTTACGTTGCCCAAAACTTGAAATACTTGAGCTCGCAGCAGTCTGGCTCCAACAAAATAAAGCCTGGCCTAACACAAAGCCCATTAGTGACTTGCTAATTTCATCTCACTTGCATGATGGTATCTCAATACTGCACCTCTTTTGACAAAACAATACTAGTCAGAGCTTGGGAGTGACTTGGGCAGTAACCTCCTGCAAGACAGCCTCCCGAGTTACCTTATCCTCCTGAAATATCCTATCCTCTCAGAACACCCCACCATGTAGGAATTGTTTTTATGTAACAGCCAAGAACTGCACAAGAGAGATCACCCCCCTGCGAGGCTCTGCCAGTGTTGCTGCGGGTGTCAAGTCCGTGCACTCTGTAGCACTGCTAATCTGGCCTGTCAGCAAAGATGTTATAAAACATTCTCGACAAAGTGTGCCCGTTCTTCTTTCTTTATCTGTCCGCACAGAGGTACAGATCCAGACTACATTAACCCTGTATAAACACATACTGTCAGAGAAGAAAAGCTATCTGATATGATTAGGAAGGAGAAAAAGAACCCAGGTCTGTGGAAATCAACAGCTTCTCTGAAGAGAGGCTACAAAATTAGACTGAACGCACTGAGATACTCTGCAGAAAGAGGTGACTGTTATTTAACTATCAATTAGGAGAACTGGACTATGCAAACCAAAGACTCTTCCAGAAGACACGTAGATCGCTCTGAGGTTTTTACTGACTTTCTGGAGAGATTATCTGTGTTTTAGAAATACCTTTGATTTAATTATAATCTCATCCACCTTCAGTGAAAGAACCAGCATCTTACAATTCAGAGCCTCGACATCCTTTGAGTATCACATTTGCACATCAGACAAATGAACAGCATGAAGTCCCTGTTCAGCAACGGGCAGATAAAAGTGTTAAGAGCAACTGCCTGCTATTTTCCAGTCATATCACTTGGCTGGTAACTGGCTTTCATCTCAGAGAAGATTGGTTTGTTTTCTAGGTCTCGAAACGCGCTGTGCCCAGAACCACACATGCCTGCGTAGCTTCCACGGGATGGATGTAAACGAGCGTGTGCTCCGAGGTGTCCACGGAGGTGTAGGAGGTGCCATCCGCCGTGTAGACCACCTGCTGCGAGGGACGGTCCTGCTCATCACTGTACACAATCTGGGCCACCGTCCCCCCCTCGGGGACAAAGTGCACCTGGGAGGAAAAAGAAACCAAAGAAACAGATCCACTACTGAAAAAGAAACCAAAGAAACAGATCCACTACTGAAAAAGAAACCAAAGAAACAGATCCACTACTGAAAAAGAAACCAAAGAAACAGACCCACTACTGAACCTTCTGCAGTTATACATCTGTGGGGAGCCAACACAAACCACATCAGTGGCAGAGGTGCCACAGAGAGCACCTTGCATTCCAGCTACCTAGCCAATTGCTTTGAAAACACATTTAAAAATCTCATCTGAACTACGCTAGCAACACAGAAATCTGGAGGTAAAAGCTACCATCAGTTTCTGGTTTTACTCTGCATTTTAACTCGAGCCTTAACTGGTATAAAGGGCACCTTCTAATACTTAGTTCTGCGATCATCCTTATGAAAATTCATGAGATCCAGAAAGCCCAGATATGAACTCGGGTATCTACTGGATTTATGGGTATATTGTTTCCCTTTATTCCCATATTGCTCTCTGGATTTATGATAATTACCCCACTCAGCTAGTTCTGTACTTGGAGGTGTTTTTTCCTGTCTGATGAAGGGCTAACAGAATCTATTAACTTGGATACTGCTTCAGGAAAGAACATTGCACTTATCATGAGGAAGCAAAGGGCTATGTTAGGTTGTTTCTCTGGGGTATGTACATGAAGTACCAGTAGAAAATTCAACTATTTAAACAGGGAAACAACTGAAAACGTGAAGCAGTGATTCCAAGGACTACTGGAACAAGTTATGTCTGGGGCAGCAGTTTAAATCCAAACAAGCTGATCTTGACAGAACATGATGATCACAACTACTGATCAGTGGCCTACTTTAAACAACCTGGAATACTTCATTCAGTGGCAATAGGAACATGTTTATCTTCTGACAACCTTTACACGCTGAAAACCATTTTCAGCACGTGGCAGAAACGGGACAGATAGCATCGTGTGTCCATATTCACATGGATGCAAAATGCTTTCACATAAAATGATGCCACAGTTAAATATTTTATTTACTGCTTCACTTGGTACCCCCCATGGATGTTAAGTGCTGATTGTGCACAATAAATCCTCACGCCAACACTGCAGGAAGAGGAGGTGCAGCGTTGAGCATTTGGAGAGCTCTCTGCAGTCACTAATTAAGCCTTGTGTACAAACTACAGCATGATTATCCCACCCTATGGAACACGGGCCACTGAAAATTTCTCTTCTTTGCGAATTTCAAAGCAGGAAATTGCCAGGAAAGTCAGAATTTCTCAGTTTAGGGGGGCCAAATGACATGCAACATATAATATATTCAAAGGAATAAATCAGTTCAGAAATTCTCAGCTGTATCATCCCAGAGACAGAGGGACTAGCTGCATACACCCGACTGACAGTATTAGTCACTAATGACTAACATTTCTCCCTTCCTCACTACCCAGATGTCTGAGTGGAAAAAATTATTCCTCTTCCTATCCCCAAGGTCCACCCACAGTTCTGACTGATGCCATCAAAATGGGCTGCCACAGACCAGAGGTTTTGTTAATATTCATTAATCTGAATACCCTTTCACTTTCCCACATGGCTATACATATATTTGGACACTGAAACATCTACAGCCACTGGCTGGCTTTGTTCAGCTCCTTTCAGATGCCTCTGTATTCTCTGCTGAGGTTTGCACAGCTTGCTTGCTGAAGCTTTAATCCAAAATCACCACAGAGACATTTAGATTTATAAATGAAAGCTGGGTTTCCAGATTCTAAGGAAGGGTTGAAGGGGATCACTGGCTTGCTAAGCCACCACACCAAGCCCAGTTCAGAAGCCAAGTGCTCTGGAAGGCACTAGTCACCTGAGCAGTGTTCTGCTCCTGCTCAGCAGAGTCAGCCCACACCTGAGGACTTTCCTCTTTTGAGTCCATCTCCTCCCCACTGTGGTGCTCCATGAGGAGAGAGATCTACTGGAAGAGTGTCTGGCTGAACAGATTCATCTGTTAACTGTGTTGCTACTTCCAGAAGACAAGGTGATCTTCAGGAACATGGCTATAAAAAAAAAAAAAGAGAAGAGGACAGAGACATTAAAACAAGTGAGACACAGAATGGGGGTATGAGGTATCATCAGCTACTGCCCTACAGGAACACACCACCAGAGTCAAGCAGGCTTGATTTACCAACAGATGCATCCTCATTTACCATGCTCAGGTTCTGCTGTAGAGCACTTGCCATGTCCTATTAAGAGGGAAACAATCGCACTGGAGGATTGTACAGAAATCCTCCTGCACTTCTTTCCTCAGCCATGGGCAGTCCACAAAAATATTCTTCACCTTGTGCTTCTGGCCCAGAAATGAATGAACAGTGCAGAAAACTGACCTTAAATGTCCAGTATGAAAACACTACATTCAGAGATGCACCAACCATTTCTTGGTTCATTTGCACGAGGTTTAGCTCAAGAACCAACCAGCTTCACACAGCTGGGCAGCTTTCACCTGGCACCACACTGCAGTCCCAGTTGGTATTCAGGCAGTGTTAGCACAGGCAACTTTTAGAAAGAGAACAATGCAACTTAAACTCTAATTCACACGAGCCCAAAGATCCTGACAAATTGCTCCCAAGCTCCGTTTTATTCACCTCTCGCAATTTTATTGGGGCATCTCAATCTGCCACTGGGAAGCTCAGAAGTGTAATTTACAGCTCTGGTGATTGGTTCAGTCAGTGGTTCGGCACCTTTCGAAGCCTCCGTCTCTAATGTCATATTAAATCACAGGCCCTGGAATTAGCATGAGGCTGAGCCCATTTCATTTTGCAGCAAGTCCAATTAACTTAATTTTATACCGAGTGCCTCGCTGGGCTGAGCCAATGCCAGTACCCCGTCTGTGCACCGGGAAGAAAGCAGAAGGCTCCTTGCTGACACTTTCATTCATTTGCATTTTAAATGCAAATTATTTTAGTCATAATTTATTCCCATAAACGCTAGCAGTTGGCTTGTCATGGACAAACTAAAAAAAGATAAGGAGGGGAGGGGGGAAAAAAAGGCAGCAGGCACTTTCTGCCTTCTGCTGATTTTGTCAGCAGTGACCAAGCCTTGCAGACCCCAGCACTGACTGTACCACCAGTCCCAGCCAGAACGTAGAGATCAATAGTACAGAAAAGTCTCAGGCTGTTTCCCTGAACTGTGTGGTAGGGAAAAGGAAAATAAAATAATCATACGACTCCCACATATATGAAGAAAAACAGTGGAAAGAGATATTTCTGGGCATTGCTAGACAGTAAGTTATGCCACTGTTGGTGACTAGAGCCTAACATTTGCTGTCTCATGCCAAGCAACACGCACGTACGTGTGTGGCACACGGTCCCCCACGCAAGCAGAGACTGAGGAGCGGTGAGATGGCTGCTCTTGCTTCCTAGTAGACCCAAGCATGCTTCAGTTCTGGGCTAAGAGAGCAGAAATCCTCTCTTTTAATAGAATGTGATACAAACCATGCAGAGAAAGCACTGAGAAGAGGAAAATAAAGAAATATCTGGACCTGAAGGGAAGGCTTTAGCTAGGGGATCTCATTAGTACCAAGAAAAATGAACGCAGCAAACAATTAGGACGGATAAACACCAGCCTGACTCTCCGAGTGTTGAAAGCCAGGGTCATTTACAGAGAAATAGTAATTTATTTGCAGAGAAATATTATTTATTTACATATTACAGCACACACAAGCTCCACTAGATAAATACCATCCATCCCTACACAGCTGGCTGGAGGGTACTATCTCAAAGCTACTTGCTGTGTTATTAAGGATTAATTCAGGGATTTTTCTCCTATCTGATCCTACCAATTCCAGTGAACTCCTTCGCTTGTTTTATCAGGCATACGATCACCGAGGAGTCTGGAACTGCTTGCCTGAAACACGACAGCATTTATGTCAGGAACATCATCTGGAAAAAAAAACAAACAAATTTTGCATAAAATTAAATGCCTGTAGCATAGATTTTGTTGGGCTGATCATCATTTTCACTTTTCCTGATCATCATTGTTAAGCAATAGCCAATTCAGGTAATTGCACTAAAACCAGCCGGTAGATTAATCGATTACCCGATACTAAAGTGCTCAGAACAATAAAAATAAATGCTGGAGGTTTCAGGTTTGGGTGGTTTAGTTTGTTTAAATTATAATTATCCTGTTAGCAATAATGCAATTAAATTAATCTGGGATTGAATTAAGAGAAAGGCACGGTTCTGGCTAATTCCACACAATGCAACAAGTAGCAGAATCTCTGGCTGACCTTCCCCACAAGCTGCTGCTGAAGGTCTGAAGGATGATGCTGACTCACTCCTGCAGACTCATTTTGGCACAAATAACTTAGAACTTGAGCAGAAAGGAGACCAAAGGGTTCAGACAGGTCCTTAATAGCCAAAAATGGGCATTAAGTTTCATATCTGCAAAAAAAAAAAAAGAGAAAAAATAGTACCAAAAGAGTTAGATAAGAATGCAGAAGACAGGCATTTCAAGTTTTGCCATGGTTCTAAAGGTTAACGCTCATCTCAAAGCTCAGGGAAAAATGCAAAGTCGAGCCAAATTGAGTGGCTCGGTGAGGCAGTTTCTATAATTGGTACCGTTATTGCTGCTCTTCACAGAAATGAAAATACCACACTGCTCAGCCCAGCCAATTGTGTAGCAATAACAATCAGACATTATTAGGAGCTGCAGGATTTGCTGATGCTTTCAACTTCTGCACTTCAAAACACATCCTAGGTTCTGCCCCTCTGGTGCGCGTTCCCACCCAAGATTGGATCTCAGCAAGTTCTTGTCCCTTCCACCATCGCCAAGAGACACCAGAAAGCACGTTTTCCCTGGAAACTCGGATGTGCTGAGGGAGAAGTCGGTCAGCAGACATCCCTGAGAGGTCCCAAGGCCACGCAATCTCATTATTACCCAAACAAAAGAGGGCACGAGGCAGGAGCAAGCATTGCAGTTCAGCTGGTACAAAAGCCAATGGTGAAATGAGACCTGCAGTTAAGGTCAGGAGCTGGGAAGCAAGATCTGGTCCAAAGTCACTGACAACAAAACCACCAGGAGATACAAACACCCAAGTAAGTTTTCTAACACTGATGACAGAATAGACCAAAATAACCTTGCTCACTAGTCCTCCCCAGGATGCTGTCCCTCATTAATCCTGCATGATCTTATTTCCTTCTTTAAATCCCCCCTCTCAATACCCATTAGAGCTGTGACAGTGACAGCCACAGCGCCTCGAGATTTTAACGATTTCCCTGCGGTCTCCTCTCGCTGCACAAGGAAGAGGCAGATGTCCAGCTCAGCACACAGCCACAATATTTTATCACATTAGCTGCAGAAGAACCGTGATGAGCAAGTCGGGGTACGCGGCCTCTACGCTAAGCCTGTTAGCAATAGCTGTTTGGGAGATAAAGGTAAAGAAAATACTTATTTTCTCAAAAGATCTACCAGAAGCTTTCTTGTTGTTTTTATTTTAGCAGAAATAAGTGTGAAAATTTAGGCATAATCATTGCCAAACAGCAGGCTCAAAAGGGAAGGCTCTCTGCAGTGTCTTCTGAGTTTATCCTTTGCAATTCTTGATTTATTTTTTTCCTCCCCCTCTCTCCCACAGAGATTTTCAGTCAAGCGCATCAGTGGGAAGTTCTGCAGCATCCAAGGGACACAGACGTACACCTCATGAAATCTATCACTCAAACCATCAGCTGCATTTCTGTCACCACCCCAAAGCTCTCACACAACCTGCAAAGCACCACGCTCGCAAGTGAGTGGCAATGCCGGCGGGCGAGATGCTAAACTGGTCACAGAAACCCTGAAGACAGCGTTTTCCTCCCCAAAATAGCAGGCGTGCCTCACCCAGTCCGCTCTGGGTGACGACACAAGCTGAAGTGGTAGTAGGTATAACTAGAACCCAGTACCACTCCAGTAGGTCAGCGGTGGGACGCAGCGCGTCATACACAGTGTGACTCAAGATATGACATCGTGTGAATCAAGAACCTGCAAACTCCCATGGCTTTAGAAGAAAGGTACATCTGAAATCCAACACCCCTTGGACGTCCCCTGGCACACAAAATATCTACTGCAGTGGAAGATAAGCTCATTCTGACTGATTTTTGCTGGAGCTCTCCGAGACAGCACCCAGGGGTGCTGCCCATGAGCTCCCTAGGACGTGCCCACTTTCGCACAGGTAGAAGCAGGCTCAGAGTCTGGGAGCTGACACCACTGACCAGCAGACATGCAGGGCAGGATGAGCGGTCTCCTACATGTCCGTGTGCCTGTGACATCCGCCTGTCTGTCTCACTGGGTAGAGAAGAAGTAAATCCACCACCTCTTCCAAGACAAAAGAGGCTAATTTTAGGCCAGTATTCACATTTACCTTCCTTTTCTCAACACACTTTGGGTGTGTCAGAGACCTATGGCCTTCTTCAGTTCTTGCCTTTCACATCCAATCCAAAGACATCTCATTAACACTGAAGCTTCTCCTCTGCAGCTCCTGATGCCTGGAAAGCGCCTTTGTGTCACCCTCTGACCAGTTGTTCCATCTTTCTGGGAGCCTCACCTGAAAATTCCTTTTGACCACCATGATAGTCCTGTCACCCTTCTCTCCCCTGCTGAACGTCCTCAGTGGCCTCACTCTCCTCAGCAGAAGACATCCCACCATCAGCAGCACCCATGCCATGTCACCTCATGGGTGCACTAACACATCAGGAATAGGAGTGAACAGTGCTTGAAGAGAAAACCTTCAGTAACCACAAAATCACTGCTCATTTGTGTCAAAAACTCTCACACGCCAAACAGAAGCTGAATTCACACGGCGCCTCAAAAGCAAACTCTGAAATTCAAAGCACCACCAGAAAAAAACAACCATCCAAGATCAACAGCAACCATAATTTCTTGGCGTACCTGCTGTTAAGGGAGAACTTTCAATGCTGGGACTACACGAGAACACAGACAAACACTCTGGAGACTCCATCTCCAGCAACCTCTCCAAGTCTAATGAAGGACATTCTGCAGAGAAAGCATCTGAGCCGGTGGCTGCCCAACGTTCATTTCTGTCCCTTCTCTGGGATGAGAACAGGGAATATTAAAGCTGGGCAAGAAGAAGAGTCCACTTCTCTGCTCAGGGAGCCATAAAGGCACTGCAGTATCTCAAATGAGAATCCACTTTACAATAATGGTGCATAAACCAGCTAATATGATTTACTCCCCGGTGTAAAAGGCTTGTGTATAGGTTGGGGTTCCCTGTGGCAATAATAGCAAGGGTTATTAGCTTAATCCTTTAAGTACTCAGCTCACTGACCACTCTCTTTCACCACCAACCCTATGCAAGGACAGCAAGATTGTTACGAAAGGGGGTTTTACGACTACGGATCTTCCTCCAGCTTTTAATCTGGAAATGATTTATTAGGCTCAAAAGGAACATCACATGTGTCTGCAAAAAGCTATATCCACACTTAAGTTAATTACCCCAGCTTGCCTAGAAGGCAGAGCGGGTGCATTTCCCGAGATCCCTTGGCAAGAACGCGCTTTCGTTGCGGCAAGAAGGTTTCTAACCTCGCTGAGGGCTGAGGCACGGCTGCCGTCTCCTCCTCTGAGCTGCCATCCATCAAAAGCAGGTATTGTTTCAAGGAACCCTGGCCCTGGTGCGTTTGGGCTGAATGTTAATAATCAGGTAATATATAACCACAATATTTATGTTTTACTGGGGAGTTAGAAATGGAAGTCCTGCACAGGGCTGGGGAAGCAAGGATTATTTATTTCCACAAAAGGAAAAATGGCTTCAATTTATTTAGTCAGATAATAAATGGAAGAGCTCAGCCAAACACAAACTCGCTCTTTACTCAAATTGTGCATAATGAATCGATCCATCTAGAGCCTCACGGCACATCCATCATCAAAGCAACAATGAGCTGGAAGAGAGCTCTTAGATCTTCAAGGCCAGTCCTCTGCTATCGCATCCAACGTGTGGCACGGTCCTTCTCCTACAAGGAGAAGTGCCCACGTGCTGAGAGCACGACAGGCTGTTGCCTCACTCACAAAGTATCAGGTAAAAAGCTGAAAGTCTGTTTCTGCCACAAAATACAGGAGATAATCAAACCTGCCTCTTTCAGGATGGCTGGTTCTCTGCAGTACTACAGGCCATGAGGCAATCTACTCGAAAACAGGGCTACAACACAACTCCAATTTTGGTGTCTTTTACCAGCAGCAAAGAAGTGACAAATAGACCCCCCATTTCATGTTTAAATCAAAACAAAATTGACAATACTAAAACAGCCCCCCCCCCCCACCCCCCACCCCCACAACACCCCCACACAGAACAAACAATTGAACCGTCAC